>JAFVLL020005611.1:0-61607 GCA_021397915.2 Tor tambroides | reverse complement strand
CCAACTGAAACTTTTCAGTGCAATAATTAATCAATATGTAATTCTGAGTTTTGACCTCCACATGTGTATTTGTGTCTGGTTTTGAATGGACGGCACTTTAGATATTTATATGAGGAACAACAGAGAACTGTGAAGTGCTGGAAAACAATGCATGTATTTTGCTTAAACTGCTCATTTAGCATGAACAGGTTAGACTGTGTAGAAATGACCATATAATAGAGAATTTGTTCAGATGACTTTGGTCCCCTGTTGACTTGTGAAGAACGACATGTGTTTGGTTCATTTGTCATTTCTTGCATCACAAACACACTGTAAAGATTCTGGAGCTCAAGAATCAACACTTTTAATACTGCTGAAAACTGTTACATTTAAAAGTACATTTAAGAGTGAGAAAAGCTAAAATACCCTACTGTGTTTAGTGTTTATTTCTAAAAGTTTAATTGCATTTAGCCATATGTTTTATTATTTCTGAGTATAATGATAAAATATGAATCATATACAATTTATCATTTTTTTCTGATATTTGTAGTTTGCATATTTTTCTTTTTAAATTAAATTACATTTTTATCTGTTCACTAGCAGTACTAATGGGTTTTTTTTATTACCCCCAGAATCTTTTTACAGTGTATTCCATACGTCAAGAACTGGGGGCTGTTTCATAAAACTAGTTTACCAAATAAGCCAGGCTTATTTCAGTAATTCTGACTTATTTTCACTTGATTTGGTTATGTATATATATGATTGCATTCATACATTGAGAAGTGTTTTGGTTTTATTTTCAAGCCCAGAAAATATCTGCTGGTTATTTATTGATTTAATGACCATTTATCATTACTGTCTGAATATTTGTGCAGTAGTGATAATGTGTAAATGTTCAAAAGTTTAGAGTTGCATGGAAATAAAGTCAGATTGTGAAGAAAGACCAGCAGTGTGCCAGCAGTCTCTGCGTCTCCACACACATTTTCATTACAGTCTATGAAGGTCCCCTCTTGGATAGGTAGAAGTCACTCAGAGTTTCAGGTCCCCACTTGGCATGTGTTTTTTAAAAAAATGCTTAAAATAAGCAGAAACCCTCGTCCCCTCTTGGTCAGTGTAGAGTGACAGTCCCGTCTACATAAGAGATAATCAGAATGTGAAATATGTTTAATATCAAGTCAAGCAAACATACATCGCTCTGCACCACCCAACAGGGGACCATTTTCCTTTAATTTAGTTAAATCACATGCACAGACCTGTTTCTGTTTCTGTTTAGCATGTACAGATTTGCTTGTGTGGAAAAAGCCATGGAATAGTGAGCCAAATAGTGCCCTAGCAATGAAAGCGAAATTAACTGATTTTGTTCAAGTGAAGAATATTATTTAAAATCACTGAACCAAACTTACATTTACACCGAAAAAACTATAATAGTGTGTGTGTGTATGTGTGAGATTTTTTTATTTTTAATAATAAACTTTATTCAATCATAATAGAGACATAAATATTTCAACTCCACACAAGATCAAAGATTAACTCCTCCTCCACCACCGTACAAAAAATAGCATTATAACACCACTGTAGTTTAAAAGTTTATATAATGAAAATTCTGTATCGAGACCTATACCGGGACCTACGATGCTGGGACTGGGGGCAATCAAGACACGATGGCTTCACTTTTGAGGAATAGTGCGGCACACTTGGTCACAAGACACAAGGCACAGCGCATGTGTTCAACGTCATCACGCCAGATCTGGGTCAGCGCCGGTGCCGCCACACGCATGGTACTATCGTGAACGTGTGTCCAAAAGTGACACAGTAGAGATGAAAATGTGGAATAAAGTTGTTATTTTTGTTTTCTTTGCGCAAAAAAAGTATTCTCGTAGCTTCGTAACGTTATAGTTGAACCACTGATGTCACATGGACTACTTTGTCCATCATCTTGGTACTTTTCTGTGCCTTGACCTTGGTAGTTCTCTTGCTGTCTATGGGAGGGTCAGAGAGCCCTCAGATTTCATCAACAATATCTTAAATTGTGTTCTGGAGATGAAAGAAGGTCTTACGGTTTTGGAACAACACGAGGGTGAGTAATTAATGACAGTTTTTATTTTTGGGTGAACTATCCCTTTAACAAGAAGACTAAAGGAGCTAAGAGTGTACTAGCATCAAATATACAATAGAGTATTACTAATAAATAGTGAAACTCTGTTCATATGTCATGAAATGAAGACATGCCATTAGTGATGACATTTTTAAAGCCTATTAAGTGTTAAAAAATGATGATTTTCAGTTATACTGTAATGTTGAATGGCTATTCTCATTTCATCCCCAGAAGCTGAGAAAAATAATAATTTAAGAGGCAACAGTAGCATTATTGATATTGGTGATACTGGCCTTCATAGTACTTAGTAAAGAGATGACATTAAACAAATATTTAAAATACTGTCTTTGTTATTTTAACATTAATTTGGAAATTCAGTGTGAAATTATTACAATATAAAAATATAATAAAAATGTATAGGTGAGATTAATCATAATTAATTATAATCATAAATCATAAATAATTAGTTTTTTTTAAAGTTTTTTTTATCAGATGACAACACTAATAATAATATAAAGGTGATTAAAAAATATAATGAATAAATGGTCAACAGGTAAACAGGATATGGAATACACAATTTCTCCTATACATTCATGTTTTATTTACAGTAAAATCTTTGTTGATAAAAATAGGTTTATCAACATGTTATATGTCAGCTACCCAGAGACATGCTCTCTGTATAGAGTTAAAGTGGCACGAATGTCACTTTATTTGAGATTCACACTTTGACTTCACATGTTTCATGTTTCATGTTGCTGTTTTAACTGATGTTTAAAATAGAATCAACAAACCACTAACATGGACAGGAAACGACACAGGAAAAACATTCAGCACATTATGTTGTACTGTACAAGAGCCATTAGGCTGATTGTCCATTTTAATGATATTTCATTAGACTCAATCACCTGAACCTGGAACCTGTTTTTCATTTTGGTTCGTTCTGAGCAAAAACTGTAATTTTATTTGCGTATGTAACATTTGTTAAATGGTCTGCAGCATTGAAGCTGTCAACACATAGGGAGCAAACAGTGTGCCTTCAGTTAACGGATGCTACCTTTAGCTGCATGTAACATTCAAAAATTATTTAAGTTCCTGTGAGAAGGGATACGGAATCACAGAGGAATGCCACTTTTTCTTGTGAGAACAGGCAATTGACTAACTTTTTTTCACTAAAGAGTTGGACCAGGGCACATGGTGTCAAACCTTTGAGCAGTTTCATGGTTTTGTTCTAATAGGTGTTAAAAATAGAATCAAATAGCAGCTTCAGTGAAGTAAAATGACGTGCAACAAAACATATTTAGTTGACACTATGAGGAACAGAAACCCCGTCCAACTCCCTTCTCTCTTCAATCATTTTCTGCTCTCTCTTCACTGTATCTCGGTAGTAAGAATCAAAAGCACAGAAATAAAATACAAAAGAGAAGATTGGTATTGTATAGCTTGAATTGGTCAAAAAATAGAGAACAGAAAAAATGGGCGGTCTTTACACTTTTCAGTAAGAGCTCACAGTTTGTGAGCTTTTAGCGCCTCATGCCAAACCTAAATGAAAGTAAAGAAGAACAGTCTATGTGAAGAGAACAATGATTAGCATTAGCACACATTAATACTGCTGGCCTTTAAAAGAGCAGAAACGTCTGGTGATATTTATGACGATGTGATCAGAACTGAGTCTGAGAGAGTGGAGATGACTGTGGCTATCTATGAGAGTGCCGATTGTGTGAGAGATCATGACTTCAAGACATAGACAAACACACACCAACCACTACAGTGTGCAGGTAATCACAGTCACTTCTTTGATAAAAATGTTGCAGTTTGCACATGTTCAGACATTTAACAACATGTCTGTGTTGTTCAGGAAGTGGTTGTGTGAAGATCAGAAGCTCCAGAGCAGCTGTAGTGTGTTTGGGTCTGCTGTGTGTTTTTCTGCTGACTGCAGTCAAAGTGCTGTGTGTCCACATCAATACAAACAACACAAACTACACAGAAGAGACACACCAGCTGCTAATCAACATCATTTACCTCACAGAAGAGAAGAGAGAGAGAGAGAGAGAGAGAGAGAGAGAGAGAGAGAGAGAGAGAGACAGACTATGTGAGAAGACATTTTAACTGTTATGATACAAATGTGTTATTTTTTCATCTTGTCAGAGTGTTGTTTTGCAAAAGTCTGGTATTTCTGATATCTGGATTGGTCTGACTTACAGTGATGAAGAGGGCAGATGGAAATGGGTTGATGGCAGCATACTGACCTGTGGGTGAGAAAATAACTGAACTGAACTGATTATTATCTAATAAATGATTCTCACAGTCAGTATCATATCACACAGACAGCAGCACCGAACATCTAATGCTGATCTGTTGATGCAGGTTCTGGTGGTCTGGAGAGCCCAATGGATATGGAAGAGAAAACTCTGTTATGTCTTATTCAGTGGCGTGGAATTCATGTAATTATGTTTCGAAATTACAGAGCCCAGGAAGTCACATGTTGGAGAAAAAAAAAAACAATCCGTGGCAACGGTTTTGCAATTCATCCCCTCAGTTTATAAACCGTACTCACAAATTCTTAAACTGTTCCCTCGGTTTAACAAATCGTGCCCACGGATTAATAAACCGTACCCACGAATTTCCAATCTCTGTGCTCAGATTTTGTAAACCATACCTTCAGGTTTTTGAATCCATACCCACAAATTCACAATCAGTGCACACGCTTTCGCAATCCGTTCCTGCGGGTTTGTAAACTCAAGGATTTGTGGCCCCGCCCCCAGTCTGTACCGGCAGTTTCAGCCAGGCCACCTGTTTAGGTGCAGGATGCATTGTATTGTGTTTATTAAACTTTATTTTAATGCACTCACAAAATAGTCTTCTTCATTTATTTTACATTAATCACCAATAGGATAAACCACAGCCACCTGTGTTTTATCCTATAACCTAATGTAAACACTAAAAAGAAGAATAGAACATTTCCTGAATTTTCTAAAAAAACGATAGAGTTTCGAGAGGAGACGGTAAAAAGCAACACAAAATAAATAATGTACAGGTTATGTTGTCATTCCTTTGTTCTCTAACTGAATGCAATGTTATAATAGGCCTAGTTATGATAATAACATTACAGGTGCCATAGAATGGAAAACTGTATTTACCTTGACATAGCTGAATAATAACAGTTCTGTACATGGAAATGACATACCATGAGCCTCAAACACCATTGTTTCCTCCTCCTTATGTAAATCTCGAGAATGCAAAAGACCACTGAAAAATAGGCGAATCAGAACATAACACCGACTGTGACGTTACAGTTGGGATCGCTAATAGTTACGCCCCCAACATTTGCATATACCCACCCATGTTCTATGCCAACCACCAGCCGTGAAGAAACAAGAGAGGACAACAGCGAAAATGGCAGATCATTGAAATAAATGTTATGTTCCATGCTGTGCAGGGATGGGTTGGTGTCTGTATTCAGAAAGGCACGGAAAACAAATAGCACGTTCAAATAAAATAACGCGAGCCACTAAAGGGACATGGTTAGCTTCTTGCTAGCTCATACCACAATGCCAGGTTTATTATACAATAATAATAAAGTGCTAAGATTATCACAAATAAACAAAAGATTTGACACACTTATTTCTTATTAAAGCATTGTATTCCTGTAAAGAGTCCACTGAAGGCGAGCTTAGTGAGAACCCAAGTGCAGTTTATTTACAATCGTGAAATCCAAACTCCAAACATAATCCAAACAGACGAAGACTTGACTTGACATGAAACAGACTTGGCTTGAAACAGACGTGGCATGAACAGACTAGACTCACCGACAGCAGGTTACAACATCAATACACGACAAGAAACAAAGGCAAGGACATGGCTACTTATAGCAAACACTAAGGGTCACATGACAAGAACCAACCAATGAGGAAACAAGACACATGACTAGGACAACCAATCAGAACGTGACACACTGAACAAGGGAACCAATAGCAAAGAGACATGAGGGCAAGGGAAGCATGAAACAAACAGGAACCATAACTAAACTTCAAAATAAAAGACATGAAAACATGAACATGAAACAAACCCCAAAACAGACCTTACAATTCCACCTCGTACCCACTACTAAAACAATATACAATATGATTTGTTAACACGTCGGCTAGGCTACCTAGGAGCTTGATGTTCTTCTAAAATGAATCTGTGAGTACAGTTTACAAACCTGCGGGAATGGATTGCGAAAGCGTGCACACAGATTATGAATTTGTGGGTAAGGATTCAAAAACCAAAGGTACAGTTTACAAAATCTGAGCCCACGGATTGGAAATTCGTGGGTACGGTTTATTAATCCGTGGGAACAGTTTAAGAATTTGTGAGTATGGTTTATAAACTGAGGCAACGAATTGCAAACCGTCGCCATGGATTGTTTTTTGTTTTTTGTTTTCCTACAGGTGACTTCCCGGGCTACGAAATGGATCTGTGAGAAGAAACATTTTAAATAATGTTATTATATATAGGCTAACACAAATTTATTCTGAACATAAACATCCAGAATCACTTAAAAACCAGAATAATATTGTCAGTTAGCATTTTTGCAACAAGATATTATATATATATATATATATATATATATATATATATATATATATATATATATATATATATAGGCAATTTTTTTTTATTAATAAAACTTTGAAGTGAGTACATTAATTTGGAAATTGAATGAGAAAAAATACAAATATTGTAAAAAAAATTATAGGTGCTATTAATCGTGATTAATTACAGAAAAAAATTGTGATGAATTAGTTTGTTAATCAGTTCACAGCCCTAATAATAATATAAAGATAATTTTATAAAAAAATAATAAAAAAAAGTCAATGTGTCAGTGTTTTACAGTAAAATCTTTGTTGATAAAAACGGGTTTATAAACATTATGAGTCAAGTACCCAGATACATGCTCTAGAGTTAAAGTGGCACAAATGTCACTTTATTTGAGATTCACACTTTGACTTCACATCAGTTTCATGTTGCTGCTTTAACTGGTGTTTAAAATAGAATCAACGAACCACCAACATGGACAGGAAACGACACAGGAAAAACATTCAGCATTATGTTGCTACACAAGTGCCATTAGGCTGATCGTCCATGTTAATGATATTTCATTAGATTCAATCAGCACAGACTGAACCTGGAACCTTTTTTTCATTTTGGTTTGTTCTGAGCAAAAACTGTCATTTTATTTGTGTATGTAACATTTGTTAAATGGTCTGCAGCACTGAAACGGTCAACACAGGAGGCCAAACAGAGTGCCTTCAGTTAACGGATGCTACCTTTAGCTGCATGTAACATTCAAAAATGATTTAAAAGCTCCTTTGAAGCATGTTCAGAAGTTCCTGTGAGGAATGCCACTTTTTCTCGTGAGAACAGACAACTGACAATTTTTCTTTCTTTCTTTTTTTTTTTTTTTTCACTAAAGAGTAGGACATCACATGGTGTCAAACCTTGGAGCAGTTCCATGTTGTTCTAATATAGGTGTTAAAAGTAGAATCAGATAGCAGCTTCAGTGAAGTGAAATGATATGCAACAAAACTGATGTATTTAGTATGTGACACTATGAGGAACAGAATCCTTGTCCCACTCCCTTCTATCTTCAATAATTTCCTGCCCTCTCTTCACTGTATCTCGTTAGTAAGAATTCAAAAGCACAGAAATAATATAAGAGAAGATTGGTATTGTATAGCTTGAGTTGGTCAAGAAATAGAGAAGAGGAAAAATGGGCGGTCTTTACACTTTCCAATGAGAGACCACTGACGTATGTGAGCTTTTAGTGCCTCATGCCAAACCTGAATGAAAACTGAAAGCAGAGAAGAACAGTCTATGTGAAGAGAACAATGATTAGCATTAGCACACATTAATATTGATTGCCTTTAAAAGAGCAGAAATGTCTGATGCTATTTATGACGATGTGATCAGAACTGAGTCTGAGAGAGAGGAGATGACAGTGGACATCTATGAGAGTGCAGATTTTGTGAGAGATCATGACTTCGGGACAGAGACAAACACACACCAACCACTACAGTGTTCAGGTAATCACAGTAATTTCTTTGATAAAAATCTTGCGGTTTGCACGTTCAGTCATTTAACAACATGTCTGTGTTGTTCAGGAAGTGATTCAGTGAAGGTCAGAAATTACAGAGCAGCTGTAGTGTGTTTGGGTCTGCTGTGTGTTCTTCTGCTGACTGCAGTCATAGTGCTGTGTGTCCACATCCATACAAACAACACAAACTACACACAAGAGACACACCAGCTACTAACCAAGATCACCAACCTTACAGAAGTGAGAAATCAGCTACTAACCCAGATCAACAACCTCACAAAGGAGAGAAACCAGATGCTGACCAACACTACCAACCTCACCGATGAGAGAGACCAGCTACTAACAAACAACAGCAACCATATTCAACAAAACAAACAGTTAAATCAAATGAAAAATGAACTGTTGAAGTGTTTTAATGGAATGGGTAATCATAAGATACACTAAACAAGCATTCAACATTCAAACTACACTACACAGACATTCATTATTTGAAGGATAAACTATATATTAAATTGGTACAACAGTAAAAAATAGGTTGTGTATTTGTGTGTGTGTGTGTGTGTGTGTTAATATGGATAAACAGTTAATACTTGAACTGTTTGTGTTTACAGATGGATGGTTTTACTATAAATTTAGTTTTTACTACATTTCCTCTGAGACGAAGAGCTGGACTGAGAGCAGAAGATACTGTACAGAGAGAGGAGCAGATCTGATCATCATAAACAACAGAGAGGAACAAGTGAGTGAGAGTTGTGTGTCTGGTAATACCTGTATATTGATATACGAGATGAGATAAAATGCAGTTTGTACAGTATAACAATTATTAAGCCTATGGAATGTCTGCATAAAATATGGAAAGTGTGTGTGGTGGTGTTTTTTGTTGTTGTTTCACCTTAAACTTGTCAATTTTATGATGCAAATGCTTTTCAGAATTTTTTTGCGAGAGTGCAAGTTTCAAGATTCTGGATTGGTCTGACTGACAGTGATGTGGAGGGTAGCTGGAAATGGGTTGATGGCAGCAACATGACCTCTGGGTGAGAAATTGCTGAATTAAACTGATTATTATGTAATAAATGATTCTCACGGTTAGTATCATATCACACTGAAAGCAGCACTGAACATCTAATGCTGATCTATTGATGCAGGTTCTGGAAGTCTGGAGAGCCCAATGGAGAAAGAAAAGAGAACTGTGCTGTGTCTTATCCATCGGGGTGGCATGACTATCCATGTAACAATGATTTTAAATGGATCTGTGAGAAGAACATTTTGGAAAGAACATTTATATGTAATGCTTAATCACTTAAAGACCAGGATCATTTTGTCGTTTAGTATTTTTGACTAGTTATTTATTATATTGTAGATTCATTTTTACTATTAAAGCTGTGAAGTTAACATACACATTTGTAATATTTGTCATCTTACTCAGTCATGTAACTGCCATTAATGAAATAAAAGTTTTTCTAATGTCAAATATACACTTCGCACATTGAGGATTCTTTCTTATAAATAGTGAAACTCTGATTAGTGCATCAGAAAATGAAGACACGCATGCCATTAGTGATGATGTCCTTCAGAGAAGCTTTAATATGAATTAAAGCTGCAAGCAGCGATGAAAGGGTCCTCGCACCCGGGTTCACCGCCATCACGTGGCCATAGGAAAACAGGGAACAGCGGGCAATATGCTTTTAAAGTGGTAAATATAGGAGGAATATGTCAAAGTCATTTATATGTGCCAAATTTCCTGCTGCCAACAGGAGGCGCTATGATTATAACTGAATATTGGCATGTAGATGTCTTCAAGCCAGGACTCCTACCAAACATGTGAAGTCTGGGGCAAATCGGACATTGCATGTTTAAGTTAATGTAAAACAAGAAATTTCCTGTTGCCAGCAGGTGGCGGTATGATTATAACTGAAATATTGGCATGTAGATGTGTTCAGGCCAGGACTCTTATAAAACGTGTGAAGTTTGGGGCAGATTGGGCATTGTATGCATGAGTTACAACAACTTCCTGTTTCATAGTATTAATAGCATGCTTTAGCACTTAGTAAGTGTTGCTAGAATGTTTGAGCATAGTTGTAGCATGTTTAGCACACAATGTCATATTTTACTGTGTTGCTAATAGTGCATCACAGTGTTAAACATGTCACTTCCTGTTGCCAGTAGGTGGCGCTATAACTATAACTGAATATGAACATGTAGATGTGTTCAGGACAGGACTCTCATCAAACATGTGAAGTTTGAGGCAGATAGGACATTGTATGCATGAGTAACTAATACTTCCTGTTTGATGGCATTAATAGCATGCTTTAGCACTTAGTAAGTGTTGATAGCATGTTTGAGCATGTTTCCAACATGTTTAGCAAACAATGTCACATTTTACTGTGTTGCTAATAGTGCATCAGAGTGTTAAACATGTCACTTCCTATTGACAGTAGGTGGCGCTATAACAATAACTGAATGTTGGCATGGAGAAGTGTTCAGAACAGGACTCTCATCAAACTTGTTAAATTTGGAGCAGATTGAACACTGCATACCTGAGTTACAGCAACTTCCTGTTTCACTACATTAACACTAGAATTACTGAGCCTTTTTTTCCCTGGTGCAAGTCCCTACTACTAGATTTACTAGCCCTGCGCAAATTTGCGTAAATTCCCCTGACCCTAACACCTCCTAGCACCCCGCTGAGATTTTCACAGGCCTTCAGCTCCATTGTTCTCCTGCTTTTGTTGTGCAAACACACCCTCCCCCAACCCCCAACCATGAGAGATTCAGGTCTTTCCTTACCTGCAAAGCTACTTTCCTTCCTTACCTGCAGCGTACAATACACCATGGTAGTTTCTATGTGCAATATTTCTCATATGCAATATTAGTTCTTGTCAATCCTTGTCACTACATTGCATGCCTGTCCATAAACATATATACACAGAGTTGTACATATATTTATATAGCCACACCTTACATAATATGCATAAAGTCTAGTTATACACACACACACACATATATATCTATATCTCTCTCTCTATATAGATAGATAGATAGATAGATAGATATGTGTGTGTGTGTGTGTGTGTGTGTATGTATGTATGTATGTATGTATGTATGTATATATATATATATATATATATATATATATATATATATATATATATATATATACACAGTACAGGTCAAAAGTTTGGAAACATTACTATTTGTAATGTTTTTGAAAGAAGTCTCTTCTGCTCATCAAGCCTGCATTTATTTGATCAAAAATACAGAAGAAAAACAGTAATCTTGCAAAATGTTATTACAATATAACATAATGGTTTCTGTTTTAATATACTTTAAAATATAATTTATTTCTGTGATTCAAAGCTGAATTTCCACCAGCCATTACTCCAGTCTAAAGTGTCACATGATCCTTCAGAAATCATTCTAATATGCTGATTTATTATTAGAATTATCAATGTTGGAAACAGTTGTGCTGCCAAATATTTTTTTTTGGAAACTGCGATACTTTTTTCAGGATTCTTTGATGAATAAAAGATTAAAAAGAACAGCATTTATTCAAAATAGAAATCTTTTCTAACAATATAAATCTTTGCTATCACTTCTTATCAATTTAACACATCTTTGCTGAATAAAAGTTTTAATTTCTTTCAATAAAATCCCATTGGGTTTAAATATCCCATTGGGTTTGGGATATTGAACCTGGAGAATTTTTTTGTAGGTAATGGTGTGGTACATGTGTGTACCGATTTTCGTGCATGTACGTAAAACGTAGCTCGAGGCGCACTCTTTTGAAATTTTATAGGTGGTGCTATTGAGCCATTTTGCCACACCCACTTCTGAAACCCATATCAGATGTAAATTTTCGCCAGTTCTGACCCGTGTGCAAAGTTTCATGAGTTTTGGAGCACATTTAGGCCCTCAAAAATGCGATTCACTTTGGAGAAGAAGAAGAAGCGGAAAAATAATAATAAACGGAGCAATTCCAATAGGGTCCTCACACCATCGGTGCTCGGGCCCTAATAAATATACAGGATGAACTGAAGCAGAAATGAGTTGGAAGCTGCTGTGTTTTCATCTGATGGCTGCGTTCACACAGCAGCAGAATACTAACTATACTAAACACGGTTTTGTTCACACAAAGCTGAATTTTTAGAGTGAGTTCAGTAAAACTATGCTGTGTGCAGGGGTGCAATTCAACATACAACATATGCAGTACATTGCAAGTGGGCGCCACAGAAAGCAACATGATCAAATGTATGAAAGGTTAGTGAGTTAGTTTTAGGTCCAATAACATTGAAAGATATACACCAATAATAAAAAAAAATTAGAAATTGGCTGTCATATAATTAATTGTATATTTATTAAGATTCCATCAATGAATTTTGGACTTACAATGCATGACTTTTGGCCAGATTTTTGCCAAAATTTTTAAGTCTGCAGGAGTTGATTCTAGTTGCCGAAAGTCAGAGCCAGTCTACAGATTTTGGGCAATCAGAGGTGATTTCACAGAAAACTGCATAGTGTGGCTATAATGGCACAGAGACAACTTTTTTTTGGCTTTAGATTTTGATCTCATCCAGTTAGAGATTATCAAACATAAATCAAATATAAACAGATCTTTTGAGGTGATTGTAGAACACAGATTGTAATGCGGTGCATGTTTCTGCGTGAGTTAGCCGCGTTCTGAATTAACTGAAAGTTTTTTCTCCTTTACCATTTACATATGATGCTTAGTGTTTTAGACTTAGTGTTTTAAAAGTCTTGTAGTAGTGTATAACAGCAAAAAAAAAAAAAAAAAAAGCCAAAATACTCTAGCTAAAACACAACATTCTACAGCAGCAATGGTTAGCAACCACACATAGAATATGCATGCATACAGTGAAGGTAAAAAGGTGATTAAAAACAATGAAAACATAAAGAAATGTTGAAATGCACATGAAATACTCAGTTTCTCTAATAGTCTTCTGTACAATTGTTTTCTGTACAATGTTGAAATAAATAAATAAATAACATTCATGGATGTAATATTTCAACGACCCAGGTATATGGCCACTATAAAGTGTTAAAATGGCATGGATACTTGAGGATCACATCCTTTTAGACTTCAAGCTGTGACCTCAGATCAGTTCTGTTTTGTTGTTTCATTCTAACTGATTAAAGCAGAGAAAAGAGCAGCTAAAATTGCAAAGAGAACTACACAGGACAATCATTCAATACTAGCACAGCTAGTACTGTAATTGAGCAGAAATGTCTCATGATATTTATGCCGATGTGATCAGGACTAAGACTGAGGGAATGAAGAGAAAGAGAGTGGAGATGACAGTGGAAATCTATCAGAGTGCAGATCGTGTGAGAGATCATGACTTCAGGACAGAAACATACACACTCCAACCACTTCAGCGTAGTGACATGCATTTCTTTGATAGTTTGCACAAATTCAGTCATAAAACATCATGTTTGTGTTGTTCATAAAGTGATTGTGTGAACATCAGAAGCTCCAGAGCAGCTGTAGTGTGTTTGGGTCTGCTGTGTGTTCTTCAGCTGACTGCAGTCATAGTGCTGTGTGTCCACATCCATACAAACAACACAAACTGCACAGAAAAGACACACCAGCTACTAACCAACATTACAGACCTCACAGAAGAAAGAGATGAGCTGCTAACCAACATTACCAACCTAACTCAATTAAATGGAGAGTTAATTAAAGAAAAACATGAATTGATAAAGTGCTTCAGTGGAACAGGTAATCATGAACTACAGTATGTAGAATCCACACATAAATTCAGTGTTAGAAAGATTAACTACATTTTTGTAATATAACTTCTAAAAATAAAAGTGAAATTAGTGTGAATAGCTGTATTAGTAGTAATTAGTAGTAATAGCTGGTCTGGTTGTGTTAATGGATGGAAAATTAACTAATCCAGCTGTTAGTTCATTTCCTTTGTAAAGAAGAGCTGGACGGAGAGCAGAAGATACTGTACAGAGAGAGGAGCAGATCTGATCATCATAAACAACGACAACAAATGGTTGTCAGAATTTTGTTAGGAAAATGTCTGATGGTGCTACAGTCTGGATTGGTCTGACATTGATGTGGAGGGCAGATGGAAATGGATTGATGGCAGCACACTGACCTCTGTGTGAGAAATCACTGAACTGAACGGATTAATCTCTAATATTTTTTTTTCTCACAGTATCACACAGAAAGCAGCACTGAACATTTAATGCTGATCTGATGTTGCAGGTTCTGGGGGTTTGAGAGCCTAATGAATATCTCAGAAACCAGCTACCTAACAATGCTTGCAACAAACCAAAACACCCTAGCAACACCTAGTAAATAGCTGAAATTCCCTCGGCAGCTAACCCTTACAGCACCTACATAGAGGCCATAACACTAGAAATAGTTAGCAAGCTGCTAGAACTGCCTAACAACCACACTGTTTAATCTAACAGGTGGTTTATCTGGCAGTTTTTACGTCTCTCTCTTTTAAAAACTAGTTTAAAGTTTCAGGCTGTCTCAAAACATTGTTAAAGTTTGTCTCAACAAATGTCCAGTTATTCAAATAACTTTAACGTTCAAATAGTGTTAGTTGTGATAATCAGAAAAGTCAAAGCATGTCAAATATACACTTTATCTTAGAAATTCACATAAGATTTTAACCTAAAAACTTGATGGTGATAAAATACTCCCCACATACACAAACTATATAGTCATAAAATGGGGGAAAAAAAAGTTTGTGCCATGGAAAAATTGTACTTGATCGATGGATGTCATTTATTTTGAGATTCACACTTTGACTTCAGATCAATTTCATTTGCTGTTTTAGCTGGTGTTAAAAATAAAATGCATCAATATGGACAGGAAACTACACCAGAAAAAAACATTCAACATATGCACACTCACTCATTCTTAATAAATAACGCAAAACTTTTCATGTACTTTCTTGTTTAGACTGTAAACTTTAATCTCAAATCAGTTCTGTTTTATAGTTTCATTCTAACAGGAGATGAAAGTAGACAGGAGAAGAACAGCTAAAATAGTACAGAAAAGTACACAGGAAAATCATTCAACATTAGCGCAGCTAAAGTAAGACTGTAACTGAGCAAAAATGTCTGATGCTATTTATGCCGATGTGATCAGGACTAAGACTGAGGGAATAAAGAGAGAGAGTGGAGAAGACGGTGGAAATCTATCAGAGAGCAGATCATGTGAGAGACCATGACTCACGAGAGATCATAACAAAGACAAACACACACCAACCACTACAGCATACAGGTAATCAAATTCATCTCTGAATAAATAAGGAGAAAAGCATCAAGAATTTGCACATGTTCAGGCATTAAACATCATGTCTGTATTGTTCAGGAAGTGATTCAGTGAAGGTCAGAAACTCCAGAGCAGCTGTAGTGTGTTTGGTTCTGCTGTGTGTTCCTCTGCTGACTGTAGTCATAGTGCTGTGTGTCCACATCCATACAAACAACTCAAACTACACAGAAGAGACACACCAGCTGCTAACCAGGAACACCAACCTCACAGAAGAAAGCTACTATCCAATATTACTAACCTGGCAGAAGTGAGAGACTAGCTACCAACCGAGATTACCAACCTTACAGAAGAAAGAGTCCAGCTACTAACTAAGATCACCAATCTAATTCAACTAAATGGAGAGTTAATTCTAGAGAAACATGAACTGTTAAAGTGTTTTATTGGAATAGGTAATTGTAAACTTCATAAAAGTGGGGGTCTGGAGAGCCAAATGGATATAGAAGAGAGAACTGTGCTGTGACTATGTCATGGTGGTATGATTATCCATGTAACTACACATATAAATGTGTATATGAGAGGATAATTTGACAATAATTGTATTAAAAATCAAATAAATCTCTCTACAAAACACCATGATGTTTTGAACCATTTTGACATTTAACATTTTTGTCTTTCAAGAAACCCATCAAAAGGTAATGCTAATTTTATTATTAAAGCCTTGAAGTGATTACAAGTCTTAACATGTGTATCACATTTGTCATCTTGTTCCCAGGCTAAATAAAGTCAGTCCTAACACTGTTCCCTAAAGCGCGGCACTTGACACAAACTCAGAGAGGAACTGTGTAAGGCTGAGAGCTTCTTTTTTTTGCATAGTTTAAGCATAAAAGATTTACACCTCACTTTGTAAAGATGAAATTCCCTCAGCTAATTCACTTTAACAGGGAAGCCAACAATTGCCTTTTCACACAGAAGATGAGATATTCTTGTACTTAAAGAGGCTCCTTCGACTCTTTGTGAGAATAATCACATTAAAAATGAAGCTGATGGGCAGGAAAGTCTAATTGTTTGGACATTGTAGAAGTCTTTGTCAGATTAATTGGGCTGGTTTTTATTTTAAATAATTTAGCTGCTAAAGTAAGGCTGCTTTTTTCTAATATTTTGCCGGGAAAGTATTAAATTATCTTCTTTGTGAAATATTAAAATGACTGATTTTTTTGCTGAGCAGTCATTAAAGTTTAGGCATGAATTGGAAGCTCCATGTCTTCTCTTTGCTTGAGAAATTTATAAGTTGGCTGAGGTTTTGTTATTAGATTAATTTAGGTGGCTCGTGTTGAGTGTTTTTTTTTTTTTGACGATGGACCTCACAAGAGTTTAAGAGAAAATTACTATTATTGTATACAATATGCTGCAGTCGTCTTCTTCTAGATTGTCCTTAAAGTTTAATGGACATTTTTTCTTAGAGGGGCCTTGCAGGTAAGATTATAAAATAATTTTAACTATCTCTTACATATTATATAGATTCACATAAAGAGTGTTAACATGCCAGGGGCTATGATGTAATAATACAATTAAAAAAAATATCAGGCAAGAGGGCACCTTGGCCCATAAACCTAAAATAGAAGCAAGAAAACGAGCTATGCAAGAAATCAGGTCTATATAGTATTGGGAATTGGCTGTGTGTTCACGTAGCGCCGGTGCAGAAGACAAAAGGAATAGACAGCGCTCACAGAGTCAGTGGTTTTTAAACTGCGGTGACTTCCCGTCCTCCTCAGGATTCATACAAACAGAAAGCTGAGCTTATTTTCCGTTTCGGGAGGGCACTGTTTTCTTCTTTGCTATTTATCAGCCTGTCACCCGGCAAGGATCAAATTTTCCCTGAAGACACCGTGAAATTACACATACTTTCCCCCCTTCCCTCAAGACCTCTAGGATAAATATCACAGTTTAAGCCTCTGGAGCCAGCTGAGCTGTGTGGCAGATAAAAATTTGACCTCTCCGTTCGCCCTGTTTGTCCTGACTATTGAACTCAGCGAGGAACTGCGTGATCTGTCACCTCTAATACACTAGACTCAAAATCCTTCTGCTGTTTTGTCTTTTCCTTTTTAATATATATAGGGAGAATGGGGCAAGTTGTCACAATAATTTGAGGCCAGTTAATTCTTGAGGTGGGCTTATTTTTGAAAGTCATAGTCATTGCAGAACATGTTGTTGTCATACAATATGGAGGAAGTTGCAACAATGGAACCTTTTTTAAAATTTTTCAGCCTTTTTTATATTTTTATTGAAAAAAAAAATAGACACTTAACTCTTTAGCCAACAAATATTGTAATTAGTAAACTGTATAAATGTATCAGATTAAAAATAAAACATTGTGATAATGTGCTCCAATCTGACAAAAAAAAAAAAAAAAAAAGTCTTCCAGAGTTCAATTTTTTGGTAAAAATCTACCTTTATTGTCAAAATATAATAATACATTTAAACATGAAACAAAACATACCTTGTGACTACTGACCACAGATATTTTATATATATATAATTTTGATTATGGTTTGATTATGGAGTGGATCGACTGGATTATCGATTATGGTGGTTATGGCCTTATATTCATATTTAAACAAGTATTAATATTGAAACACAAAATGGGTGGGTTAATGTCTATGATGATATGATGAAATAAAAAATTGCATGGTTTCCATTTACAAAAGTGTTTACATTTCATTTTTTAAAATTTGATATTGGCACTTCAGTGTTTCTTGGCATTAAAGGATATATTTACTACCGCCTGGCTCTTTGTGGTAGCAATATGATATATGATTTTATAAAAAAACATCCCACCAAATCAAATTGTTAAGAACTTTCTCTTAGAAGTACATTGCATTTTCACCCATGAGAGGAAGGGTGCAGAAATAATATTCAGAATGTCACGACTTCTGACTCCGGACGTGGTGTGATGGAGGAGTCAGTCTCTTCACAACACTGGTAACATAAAAATGAAGCCGGATGCAATAAACATTACATTAAAAAAGTGCCATCTCTTTTAAGCTTCCCTCCGTTGGCCTTATCTGTCCATTTTCAGAATGAGCTGGACATTATCATGAGTCAGCATTATTATCAAACAGAATTACACACCTGGATAAAGTCAACCGAGAGTGAGGAGACAGGATTATTTCCATATTTATTAGTATCTAATCTCATTCCCTTATTTGGATGCTTCATTCCGCTAGTGCACACTGTCTCAGACTTGTCTCTGCAAAAAGCTGTAATCAAAAAATAATTCTGTCCCCTGAATAACAAACAAAAGTTTTATATTAGTTTTTTTTTTCCTTCCTTCGTTCTCTTTTCAATGCCATATAAAGCAGTGTGGTGGAAAACAATACACCCACATTTATAAGCAAATTGTGTAGGAAACTGCAAATACAGTGAAAGCTGTAGAACAGTACTTTACGCCTTTCTTAAAATAATTTCAGTTTGTGCTTACAGCTGGTGTTTATACAAATCATGTGGCAAAAAGTTTGAGAGAGAGGATATTTACGTCTGCTGGGTTGTTTGCTGTTGCGCTTCTTAGTTCCCTATGACGTGAATCAGCATATAAACGAACTCAAAAACTAGCAAGGGCCTTGATCCTTTAAACATTGGAGAACTGATGACTGACAGGGACACGCATTAAAATGTAGTTGGTATTTTCAACAGAATCGCTAGGAAGTGAATTGAGACATGAGGGTGGATGGATAGGAAAGGAAAGGACATGACACCAAGTATGTGAGAAGTGAACAAACAAACAAACACACACACAGCAGCCAGTTCAGTGTCTTGCTCAAGGGTCTCACCTCTGTCGTGGTATTGAGGGTGGACAGAGTGCTGGTTATTCAATCCCTGCCAGACCTGAGACTCGAACCCACAACCTTCGGGTTACAAGTCCAACTCTCTAACCATTAGGCCACGACTGCCCCATAGGGAGTTACTTTAGTGCCCCATAGGGAGTGTCTTTAATGGTTTCCGTAGTGCATTGATAGAAAGGAGAGGGACATGTTGAATTGTTTGAGTTGTGACTGAGCCTATGTGCTTGTGTACATCCATATGTGTTTGTATCTGTGTTAAATTTAGACTGGACCAGCGGGTCTCGCTCGGACGACAGCCGTTATCAGACATCTTTAAGACCGCCAGGGACCCAATTAGTAAGCGATCTATCTGATGACAAAAAGACTTTGCTTGCTTCTATTCTTCTTTGTGTGTGCTTGCCAGACAGAATAAGAGCACAAGCAGTTCTGGGATCTCTTCTCTCTCAGCCTCTTTATTAGATCTCAGCCTCCATCTTTGAATAAGTACTTACTGCCGGGTTCATTGTTGCACAACCAAAAAATATGCTTTCGTTGACTTTCCTCTGTCTATCATCTGTCAAAAGTTTAAAGAACAATATATTTTTTTACTCATGATTTGATTCAAGCAGCTGGTGTTTGTGTGTTTTAGCCTTTGGTTGAGTGGTTTTCCAATTTTCAAATTGCAATTGGTACAATTACAACAAGCAGCCCATTATAAATAATGAACTTAACTGCTATTGGAGATACATAATTATAAATGATGTAAGCCTAAAATAATTATAAAAGTATCCACCATCTCTATGGTTAGATGCATAAACTTGAAATATAAATTTATAGCTGTTAATAGAAGAAAACTGTCATGATTATGTTAATTTAATTAATTTAATCATTTAATTTCATTTAATTTAGGTCATTTTGATTCAGAAAGGATTTTCTTTTTCTGGAAAATGCTAATGTTATCACACAGACCTAAAACTAATTTTGCTCATGCAGTGTTTAACAACTTCCCAAAATAATTTGCATATTTTTTCTTCTTTTTTTTTATTATTTCCCATCTTCTTAAGGTGTTCCAGGTTAAAAATGACCAGCCTTTCAAAAACTGCTTGTAAATCGCTCATTATGCTATATTATTACCAAATATTGCATTCAAATTCTAGCATGAGGGTGAATAAATGAAGACAAAATTTTCATTTTGGGTGAACTATTCCTCTAAATTAAAAACTTAATTATATTGTTACTGTACACCACTTTTTCACTGACTGCCTTGCTTTACATGGGCTTAAGTTTTAAAAATTCTGTATTAGAGTATACTCACAATGATGATGCAATTATACCAAAAGCATAATGTGAAGAGACCTGAGGGACGGAACTGACTGTGGTGTTTGTTTTGCTTAAATTGCTAGTAACTAAACAAATGTTCCTTTGAACAACAAGCCTACATTTAATCTCTAAGTCGATACACACTGTTTCTGCCATTATACGCCTTTCAGATGAGTCATGTCATTTCATTTCCTTTTCGGCTTGTGTCCTTTCTTCTGTGACACTTCTGCAGACCTGACCGCTTGCACTCAGCATGTAAAACAGTTTTTGATTTTGTAGACTCTGCTCAGTGGCTTCATCCCTGAGACCTTTGTAGGACACCGCATGTTTGGAACCGCATTGAAAGATGCACAATAAGAGGCCCAAGGGATCGCTCGGCATCACACCATCTGTGAAAATAAACAGGGCGCACGGTTTTGTGAGAATGAACTTGTGACTGGTGACTTTGATGCTGTTGTAATTGAATCAGTGTGGACTTCTCACCAAGGACTTTTCTCCATGCCCATCAATGGCATTGTTAAACGATCAGCATACTCAGTGATCTGATTCTGACACCACTTTCCGTTCAGACTATTTCAAGGACTGAAGTTCAGCTGAAAGTTTGTGTCATTGCCACAATGTAGGGTAAACACAGGCAGTGATCGCGAGGGAGACAGACAGAGCGAGAAAGTCTTGGCGTTTCCGTACACTCAGTTTGATATGATGACCCTCCGGCATGGAGGGCATTGAGCACAGATGGTTCTTCTCTTTGGCTGGCTATCCGTCCTGAGGACGGCCGCAGGTCGGGTCCGGTGGTGGCGGGGCCCATATGGCTGTGAGGACACCCCACTCTGCCTCTCTCTCTCGCCCTCTCCATGCCCTCGACGCCACCTTCCACCTTATGGAGCTTTTCCTCACCAGCCCTGGCACAAGGATCAACAACCCTACGCTACGTTTTTCTCTGGATTTCTGTCTTGGATAAAGCAGAACTGCTGTTCTAGCACTCTTAAGAAAATTATGTATACCAAGCAGGTTGTGCTTCATGTACACATTAACTAAGAATACCATATATATCCCACTTCAGTTACTGAATTTGAATCGCAACTGTATTAAAAGATTGATACAGTAAAACTTTATCAAGATATGTTGGACATTGGGTCCAAAACAGCTGTTTCAAAGTTTTCATAAAAGTTTAGTGCTTTTTCTCAAATCGTTTTGGTGCATTTCTCAGATCACACTTGAAATTCTCAGAACTAATTGCTCAACTTCCACATCATCTAGTCACTTGTGCACATAAAAGCAATTTCTCATGCTTTTAAACAAATTGCAAATGCATTTTTACATTCCATGTACAACACTGACAAATCTAACATTGGGAGAACAACAAGAAAACAAACAGGGTCAGCTGTTGGGAAGAAGTGGAGTAGGGTAGGAAGGCAAAATGGAGGAAGAGGTAGAAGAGAACAAGGACATAGACACGTTTCTGATGAAATAAGGACCATTATTGTGGACCATGTTCTCAATCATGGCCCTACAATGGCTGTTTGAAGACAGGTATGCAATCAAATAAATAATGTGCACTGTACTATACTACTACTGTACTACTGTAAGGTTTCATATTACAGTAGTCGACTTGCATTTTACATTATACAGATATATGATATACTGATATATGCCATAAAGAAACAGTACAGGCCCGTGTATTTTCAGTCAATGTTGCGAAAAGCCTAGCCATAGTTTACATCAGGAAATACTGACAGAAAGAAAAAAAAATTGAAATTTGAAGTCCTTACATATAGACAGATAGAACGATCAAAAGATTGATAGAGAAACAAAAGGGAAAAAGAACGATAAACAAAAACAACAATAGAACGAACAATAGATAGACTGAAAGGACAACAGACCAATATATAGACAGAAAGAACGAACAAACAATAGATAGATAGATAGATAGATAGATAGATAGATAGATACTTCCAAAACATCAGCATAGAATCGGACGCCGAGATTGCGTTGTTTTTCTTCTTGATATGCGAGTAACGTTGATTTTGATTTGTTTCACACAACTTATCTGTGTTGGCTTTTGTTTGAATATGCTTGTGTGTCGTCATCACTTGTTTCCACGATCGTCGCTGCCATGGTTGCGTACATACGTGTGGGGCGGAGATATCAAAATAGGGGCGTGTTTGTTTTGGTGCTTTCGAATATCAACATCGTTTCTCAAAAATCACTTAGTGCACCTTTAAGCAGGTGTAGAAGAATGTGTAACATAAAAAACGACACACTTTGTCTTTAAACTATAATTGCTAATATGTACAGGAGGCGTTTTAATTCCCCTGATAATATTTCAACTGATGCTAAGGAATAAGACAGTGAGTTAGATGCATTTCAGTCCATTTCACAGTCCACTAACACCATATCTAACACTAGATCTAACACCATATCTCACCCAGCATCTGAGAGGCTCCTATTAGACCACTGAGAGCTCTAACAGAAGTTTTATCCATCTCTGCGTCCTCATCTGCTGAGATTACACTTTAAAACAGCTTGCGAACACCAACGCTCTTAATTTCAACTCTCGACTCATTTCTGGTCTCTGTCTCTCGGTAAAGTGCAACGAACGCCTCCACACTCCATGGTTTTATGGAAGGCATGCAGTAACGTGATAGGAGAGCTGAAGAATAATATATTTCTCTAATATTTTTTTTTTTACAAGTAAGCACTGCACTGAGTTCATTCTAACAGATGTGATGTGTGGGAAGTTAGCGATGTGATCGGCAGTGTAACGGCTACTGTAGATTTCACAAAAGAGATGTTGGCAATACAGCAGACTTTATTTTTAGACTTAGGTGAGAAAACAGTTCCTGTCCTTCAATTTAAGGTTACATTGGAAAAGGCTTTTTTTTTTTTTTTTTGCATGTCAGTTTCTATGATGGACTTCTGTGATTTGGGACAAATTTTTCACTCAGAAAATGTAAAAAATAAATAAATTTAAAAAAAAAGGCCCATAAGCCAAAGTAGTGAGTCGTTTCATCTGTAACTACAGTCCGCCAGTTTACTTTGATTCATTAATTCCTCTTGTAGTTTCCCAGCTTGCAGAGCATAATGTTAACAGCAGGTTTTAGTTCCCAGGAAACCCAGGAAAATACATTTAAAAAAAAAAAGTTAGGCAAGGCAAGTTTATTTATATAGCACATTTCATACACAATAGCAATTCAAAGTGCTTTACAAAAAAAGTAAAATAATCATAAAAAAATAAATCACAACAATAAAACAAGGAATTTAAAAACTTTTAAAATGATTTAAAACTTGAATTAAAATGAATTTAAAACAGTTAAAAATAGAAAATGATTATGCATAAAATACAGTGCATTCAGTTCGGACGTAGCACAGTGCTCATTCAATAAACGCACAGCTAAACAGATAAGTTTTGAGTCTGGATTTAAATGTGGCTAACGTTTTAGCACATCTGGGCCCGTATTCACAAACATTTTATCTTACCGCTAAGAGTTCTCCTAAATAGCAGTAAAAGTTTTTAGCTAAGAGCTTTCTCTTAAAACCTATTCACAAAGCTGCTGAGACAAACTTTTACAAAGGAATAGAGAGAACTCAAGCTAAAACTAAGTGTGGGGTTGACCATGTTGCTATGGATGATATCATCATACAGTACTAATTATGCACACAGTGATTGGCTGATAGGGGATGGGAGGGGTCTCTGTCAGAGATTTATTCATGGAAATATTGTAGAGCGTGACAATATGTTGACATATTCAAATAAAGATTTAAAAATAAAAATGTTAATTGCCACATTCAAATAAAGATTTTAAAATGCTGGATAAGTGTCACTAATTAAATAAGTATATGTTCAGCTTATTGTCAGCCTCTTACATGTACAGTATGCTTCTCATAATTATTGAACATGCATATAAACAGCCTTTTAATTAACAGAGTAGAATAATCATGGCTGATAGTAAGACATGCAAATGTAAAACAAAAAGCAAACTGGATGCAAGAACATGTTACTTCTTGCCCAGTTGGGATAACCTCCAAAACCAAAGCTGATACCTTTTTAAAAGGTCATTATCATCAAATGTTTCTAAAATGTTTACGTTCAGAGGCAGATTGCCAGCAACAGCCATTTTAGGAATAGTTTGTGGTTTGGTCTTAGTGACTTAGGAGTCCTCTTCACTACTCCTAACATTTCACAGATTTAGGAGCAAGTTTTAGTGCTAAAATGCTTTGTGAAATACTCAGAGCAAAAATTTAGGAGTCCTAAATTTAGGACTGACAAGCCCGTTATTTTTAAGATTTCAGCGAGTTATGAGCTACTTTTAGCCTCAAGATGTTTTGTGAATACATGCCCTGGGCCCGTATGTTTAAAACTTCTCAGAAATGCTCTTAAGAATAGTCTTAAGCTTTGACTAAAGTGTCAAAAAATTCTTAGTAAAAAGTAGGACTTTTCTAAGAGTCGGAGACTTTTATAAAGAAGCTAAAAGACTGACACTTAAGTGTTGTGAACTAAGGACTACAATGATGTCAGAACAAAATGGCTGACCTCAACCTCTGAATCAGCCAATAGTGACCCTGCTCATGTAAAGTCACAGCAGCACAACACCAATCATTTAATGTAACTACAATAAAATCATTTAATTAAGACACTGAAATGTTTTAATATTTAAATGTATTTTTTTTATGTTTTGCACTGTGCAAAATTATCACAAATTATTACTGATGCTTTGTTTTCTATTGGTATGTCTCCTCGTTTACAGTTGGAGCAATGATGTGAATATGAGTTCCATCAATGGCTCCAACAACTCCAGGAAAGCCCACAATCCTCATAAAAGTGGCTTGTTTTTGCAGTATGGTTTAGTGGTCAGTTGCCATATAGTAGTGGCCAAAGTGATGTAAGCATATTGCATAGTTGCTTAGAGTCAGTTGTTTTATTTGTGATAATGCAATGAAACGTGCCAAATTGTGCAGTCATAATTTTTGGCCATGCTGTCATACAAATAAATTATGAACACATGCAAAAACAAGAGGACCAAAGAAATATTAATAACTTATGTTGTAGTCAGTGTGCCAATGTTGCCAACTTAGTGATTCTGTCACTAGATTTAGTGACTTCCTCATCCCTGTAGAGACTTTTTTTCAAAAGCCTTGCAACAAAATCAATTTCTTGGACAAACCTTATCTACATTCCGAGACTTTAATATGATGTCATAAAGACGAGTTAAATAAATAAATAAATATAAATATAGATCTAAATAAATATAAATATAGATCAGTGAACTCACCTTTATGAGGCCATCTAGCAACATTAAGTGACCAGTTTTAGCTACTTTAAATTGAAAGCAGTTGGCAACACCGGTCAGTGTTTTTTTGTTTTGTTTTGTTTGTTTGTTTGTTTGTCCTTTGTCCTTTGTATTTTATTGGTTTAAGTGAAATGTGGGGTCATATAAAAAAAAAAAAAAAAAAAAAAAAATCCACACATCACTTTTGACCACTATTGTTTGGTGGGGTTAGTGCCACAATATGTAAGATCCTGCTTACAGTGCCATCACCTGAGCATTGCTGCATTTTTCCAATTTTCCAGCCAAAAAAAATGTAATTACTGCTTTCAGTTAGATCATTGAATTGTTGAGTGGAAGAGGTTATTAAATTGATTACTTTGTCAGTTACAAAAAAAATTAAAAAAAAAAAAAAAAAAAAAAAAAAAAAAACTTTTGATCTTGACAATCAAGCTTGTATTGTTTTATCAACTCCAAGTTATCATATAAGTCCCATATGTTATATTTTCTCTGGAAAGTGTTTGTCTCCTCCTCTTTGCTGCCATCTTTGTGAGCAACAAGTATTCTCATGGCTTCATAAAACTACAGTTGAACCACTGATGTCACATGGACTATTTTAATGATGTCTTTACTACCTTTCTGGGCCATGAACGTGTCAGTTGCGTTGCTGTCTATGCAGGGTCAGAAAGCTCTCAGATTTCATCAAGAATATCTTAATTTGTGTTCCGAAAATGAACGAAGGTCTTACAGGTTTGGAACAACATGAGGGTGAGTAATTAATGACAGAATTTTCATTTTTGGGTGAACTATCCCTTTAAAGGAATAGTTCAACCAAAAAAATGAAGATTTTCTGAAAATGCATCCACCCTCATGCCATCCAGGATGTATATTAATTTGTTTCTTCATCAGAACAGATTTGGAGAAATTTAGCATCATATCACTTGCTCACCAATGGACCCTCTGTAGCAAATTGACTCGCTTGACTGACCAGCCACCAGTATTTCATCCAATTTCAACTCTGAGGGCCCCAGTAATAAAAAGGTAATTTATATAATAATGTTTATATTTTCAAACCAGTCACAACAGCTACACTTTCCAGATTAATTCTGATTACATCGTTTATTGACCATATTACCATGGTTAGTAAGCGTTTTTTTGTTTTGTTTTTTTTTCCTTCAATAAATGCCAATTTCAGAAGGCGTCACTGAATATGACCTCTGCAAGGCCAGTATACTTGGCAGAGACCATCTGAAAGACTTCAAGGTTAAAATGGAAATTTGCTGAACATTTAATCACCCTCAGGCCATCTGAGATGTAGATGACATTGTGTTTCTTCATCAAAACAGTTTGGGAGAAATTTATCATCACATCACTTGCTCATTAATGTGAATGGGTGCCGTCAGAATGTCCAAACAGCTGACAAAAACATCACAAAAAACCACAAGTCTTCTGTACATCATTAATGTCTTGGGAAGCAAAAAGCTTCATGTTTGTAAGAAACAAATCCATCAAGGTGTCTTAACTTTAACAAACCATTGTTTCTGGCTAAAATAGTCCTCGATCCATAATACTGCTTCCAAATTTGTTCTGATAAAGAAACACATTCCTCTACATCTTGGTTGGCCAAGGTACATTTTCAGCAAATTTTCACTTTTGGTTGAACTAATCCTTTAAGGACTAGAAAATGTTAAAAGCTAAACAACCAAGAAAAAACAAATCAATAAAGCGTACCATTAAGAATAAAGCCATAAAATAAACAAAAGAAATAATACAAAAAGAAATACTTTATTCTCTAAGCCTTATTTTATTTTATTTTTACTTTGTAGCACTAAAAGAGCATCACAAAAAAGATGTTGCTTCATTCAAACTAGCTTATACTGTTAGAAAGTGTAGCTTTACAAAAATAAGCAATTAACACATCATTTGATCTCATATTCAGTAATATTTGCTTATTTTTTGCACAGTCACTCATTATCTCATCTGAATTTATGAGCAAGCACTGGCATCTTTGGCTCCCTAGGGGACGCTGCTGGCGTCTCTGTACTGATATCAAACTAGAAAGTTCAGGGTTGCCTTTATATTAACATCTAAATAATTTGTCTTCTCCCCACATCTCCCGTGAATCTCCTGAGAGTGTTTTAAACCAAAAGGCTGCAGCAGGTGTTCAGAAAACGCAGCTTATTCCCTCTCTCAGAAATAGGGATTACTTCTGCCGCTCCGAGGTTTCGACTTCACGGAGAAGCTGCAAATCTAATGTACTCAGTGCAATTTGTAAAACTGATTACTGGGCAAAAGCGTACACAGAAGGAAAGACTCAAACGTTCACCTGGAGAAAGCAAAGCAGGTCTCATAGGTACGTCTGCGATCAGGTTCAGGTTTCATATAGTCCATGGTCACAATAAGCCTCTCCATTCAGAGCCAATAGCACAGTATCATAACACAATAAAAAGAGATAAGAGTTTTCACATCAACTGATATCAGCCTCTGCTCACAAATAAGGCCACTAGCAGCTAGCCGGCTACTTTCCCAAAATGCACCAGGATAAAAGTGGTTTGAAAAATACATTTGAAAACGTCTTCATCAAGTGTAATACAGATGCTAAAAAAGACAATACATAAATAACACTGAACGCCAACCAATCCAAATCAAGTATTCCTGAAGCCAAGTAAAAATTAATTAGGGCTGAATGGCAAATTCAACTAATGGTTTGTCATATCAAATCTCACTTTCTCAATCTTAAACTGTTTGTTGTTTTGTTACTCGGAGTTTGTTTTTACCCTGTAAAGTTCTGTGACTAGCGGGAGCAATACTTTACTTAATGACTATGAAAATGTTACCGAACTTCAAAGCTAAATCTCCATAGAGCGATTAATAATTCAAAGCCAGACAAATAAATAAACACTGAGAGTAGAGAGGAAGAGTACTGGTTATTTTGACTCATTAAATATGACTGGCTGTGCAATATTAAAACAGGGTAGGGATGATGAGATGAAGGCAGTGATGAAAATGATCATTTTGGCAAAAATATTTGCTTGCTTGACAGAGTAAATGTTGGATTTTGATTTTGATTTTGCAGAAACACTTAAATATAACAGTGTTACATAGAGGTACTCTAGAAGATGAACTTCTTGTTTTAGACATGAAATATTTCCAAAACATTCAGACTTTTGATTATTGAATTATCATGTCTGGTGAACACTGTATGAATTTTCCACTTCATCCAGTTACCTCATCTTGGTCAATGCATTAAAAGTATATTATATATATATATATATATATATATATATATTCATGCATTACATTGGCAGTAAAATTTCAGTATTTCAAAACGCAATACTTATGCCATTAAACCCAATTATTATTCAGGTAGCAAGCTATAAATATCTCGACAGTTTAACTTTAACTCAAGCTTCAACTTTGTGCAGAATACTGAAAGCTTATTAGCAGAGATTTTCCAAGTTAGTATTAATCCACAAGGATAAGCATATGGCAAAATATTACCATGGCATATAACTGCATAATTACATCCCTTTATTGCAACCTTGCATTATATTATTATATCCTAAACACAATTGTATGGTTTTTCCTTCATTATGTCTTCCTGCTGTGCCATACAGTGTGATTGAATAATGGATCGTATAAAATAATGACTGTACTAGAATGCAATAGGCTTCCTAGAACTACCAACATAATATTCACATTTAAAGCCAACCTAGGCTTTGACTTAAGCTTTGAAGAGAACAGACATATCAAAGTCAAAGTCAGCTTTATTGTCAGTTCTGCCACATGTACAGCACATACATACAGAGAATTGAAATTGCGTTGAAATGTGTGTGTGTGTGTGTGTGTGTGTGTGTGTGTGTGTGATCTAGGATACATTATCAAATACCTTCTATATAATAATTAAAAAACAAAAATCACGGGATTCGATCCTCTAATGCTTAAAACAAAAGGAATGTAGTATTCATGGAAAGTGCCAATTGCTGTCTGCTAGTTGTGCTGTTTGCCCTGTATTTCTGAATTTGTTAGCGGCTGCTGCTCTTGGCCTGTGTGCTAAAGGCCACAGACTTTTCCCTTCCCTTCTCTGCCCTTTTCAACAGGTGCCACAAAGGGGTCTGCAAACACAAATCAATTAGATAGTTCTTGATGGAGAATTCTGACATTTGCACTAGATGGCTCAAGCCAAATGCCATTGTGCTTATCCAGAGAGAGGAACTCTGATATAACGCGACTTAAAGGGACAGTTGCTCATTTAGTCAGCCAAACCCGTATGACTTATTTAGATGACAGAATTGATATTTTTGGCTGAACCATCACTTTAGTGAAACAGATTGCTCGCCAGTACCTGTTATTTAAATAACACCCACTTCGTTACATGTTATATGTCCTTTTGCTATGCCTGATCGTTTTCTTCTCAAGCAGAAATTGTTGAGTTTGCAGGAAGTTTTCACTGAAAATGAGAAAAAAGTATATCTCTTAGAGGATTGCTTTCAAATGATACTCTCCCAATAGAGTTTTACTTAGCATGTGAAGATAAAACTGCTCCTCTTTGAGTGGCAGAATTGAAAAAGTTGAAGACAATGTTTACTTTGCAGCATATCATACTGTAAATGACTATGAATTTTGTGCTCTTTCAAACGCCATCTAGTTTTGATTTTTCAGTGTGAAAAAAGAAAGCCGCTATTTCCAATACATAATGTCTTTGCGGGCAGTTTTCTAACTGTTTTAAAATTCCCTAAATGCACAAAACATCCAGTGCTGTTTAATTAAAAATGTACAAGGGTTATTAATAAACAACTGAACCTGAAATTTTAAGTGGGAGGTAAAAACATGAATTCTGATTTCGGCTGACTGTCTCTCCTTCCTTGAGTCAGTGACCCAAACAGACATATCATGCTAATGAGCTCCTTTACTGCACTGACAATACCACACACACACGGAGCTGTGGTTGTTAACAGTACTAATAACGCATGTTACATCAGCGTGTAGTTATGGCAAACTGGTGCATTAACATAACAAATGCTATTTGAAAGCCCTTAATTAAGAAAAAAAAAAAAAAAAAAAAAAAAAAACTGAACAGGTTGTGAGTGGCAATAAAATTTCTCTCTCATGATAATTTGCATTTAAAATGTATTAGCAGTGGTTTAATTATATAGAATGTTTAGCCAGTCATACATATTCAAGTGAAGCAGTTTAGTTCTAATAACTAAAGCGCAGCATTCAATAAGATTTGAAACATCAGAAAACGTCATTATTCAAAACAGAATGTGAGCTAATGCCATCTATCATTTATAGAGGTATTAATCATCTAAAATAAGGTCTGTGAGCTAATGACTAATTTTGTTTTGATATGGGTCCATCACGTAAATAAATTCATCAACCATACCTATCAACCAAGCTAACTTGCACAGCTTTCACTTGATGATTTAGGCTCTTTAACAACTTTTATTTATTAATTTATTTGACATCAGCTGTTGGTGGAAGCTAAACTACTTAATTTCCTTGTCTAATAACAGAAGTCTCTTTAGGGAAATGTTTCTGGAACGACTTTTATCCTGCACCACCAAAAATATAAAAAATGTCTGAAAACTTTAGATACTTTAATGAGCTACACAAAGCACAAAGTGGGTGGAAAAAATATGGGGAAAAAGTACCTTGGACATTCTGCTAAGCTTCTGCTATAAGAAGAATGTCAGTCATACATGTTTGAAACAACAGAATAAAATAAAATAAAACCCTAATCTTAACCTTAACCATATATTAAGTACATGCAGTTAATTTTTATTACACAGTACTTAAATGTGTAATTACACCGTAACAAGGACACCTTCAAATAAAGTGTACCCGAAAAAAAGATAATAATAATAATAATGAAATTTTCAGAAACAAGTTGAAATTGTTTATGTTGAAAATGCTTATGTTACGTTATGTTTTTCTCATGAGATCGGGTTGGAGGTTTCGAAATAAGTGGGTGGTGGCCTACAGCAAGAGTACCTTGTTTTTACTGTCCAAAGTTACAATAAATCCCTATGAGGATAACTTTTCAGATATAACTTAATGAGAAGTGACAGTGTGCTGTAAAAAAATGCAAAGCAATCTAATTAATACCCAAGAGAAATGCACTCCTTTATATCAGTCTGTTAGAACTGTAATATACTAAACGGACATAACACAGCGAACATATACAGCTACATACATAAATCCAGACAGATAACACACTACACACATTATGCACACTTTCTGGATACCTATATATATATCCACATATAAACCCAGGAAAAACACATATATAAATATATCTGAGTAGATACTTAAAAAACATTCTGTTTTAAAATTGCAGAGAGTAACCATTAAAAAAGGTTAAAGATAATTATAGATAAACAGGAAAATGCAGAAGAAGAATTTCGAAGAAAAAGTGCCAGGTAAATAAATAACACCGGATAAAGCTTTTAGAGTGGATCTCATAAAGCCCTTTTGAGAGAAGAGTTCTGTCAATGGCAGTACAATGACAGACTAATACAGAACAGGCAAAGGCTATTTGGAAGAGCAAATAATTGCTAGTGCTAAATCTTAATGAATCATTTACATAAATTCAAGATAAAAATGATTTTCAATTGCTCGCAGATAATTACATCCATTATTTTACCCAATATAGCCATATTACAGTGAATGAATGGGGTCTGAAATATTCCAGTCCATCAACAACCTTTCTTTTCATCTCCTCATAATTGATACTCTCAAGCATGAACTCAAATCTATAATTCAAATACCTATAAACGCACAGGCATTATGTTGTATTATTGTGACGTCTGAGTCTGAATAGTCTCGTTTTGGCAAGAGTGAAAATTTTAGTTCTACATGATCACAGACTGAATCTAAGATCATAATGACAATAATGAAAATTAAACTATAATTACAACCATTGATTTGTTACCTGTGCAAGTATCATGAATGTGATCAAATATTCAGGACTGCAGGACCAAATTTAAAACACCAGTTCACCCAAAACTGAAAAATCATTTACTCACCCTCATGTTGTTCAAAAATTGTAAGTCTGTATGTATATTCTTTCTTCTTTGGAACACAAAAGATGATGTTTGGGGGGGGGGGGTTCTGATCTTCTCAGAACCATCAATGCCAAAAAAAGAAACTTTATTTTTAAGAGTGTACAATGAAAGTAAATGAGATCCAAAAACAAAGCTGGACCTCTGCAGCTCTGATTTTTCTAGAACTTTCTTCATCCAAACTTTGCCTTTGTAGCCAAAACTTTTGAGTATAAAAAATGGAGAGTAACCACAAAATTTGAGTAAAATTATCCTTTTTCGCAGTATGCATTCATTAGCAGTAGTTCGTCGGCTTTTGAGAGACATGTACGTATAGACATTAGGGCCCAGCTTGGGTGGATAACGAGGACAAAAATCTCAATTAAGGAGCCGAGGCAAAGGGGACCGCAGGAGATCAAAACTCTGTGATGGCACTTTTAATGATGGCAACCTTTGACCTATGAATACGAAGCGCTCTGGGCAGAACGGCCCTCTCAGCACAGCTCTGTGGGCAGCAGACATTACAGCCACCTCCTGCCGAGAAGAAGGGCCTTCAGCTAGGGAAAAAAAAAGTTCAACAAGTTTAACTTTGGAAGGAATAAGATATTTATAAATTTTAGTGCTCAGTAACTCTTAAGCCTTAGCAAGGTGAATTTGAGCTCTCAAATCCGTGTCGTACATTGAGGTCTCTGAGCTCCTTTTAATTAACACCGTCATCATCATACAAGTCAATTTAAACCCAATTCAGAGGCTCCTTTGATTCTGTATACTGTCAGAGCATGTAAAGAGGGCGCTGTAGAGAAGACTAGTTCTTTTTAAAGTTCACATTAGTTCACAAGGGACAGGACTGAGGAGGACAGAGAACAAGGTACGGAGAGGCAAGGGCATATAAGGCAAAAGGCATCTCAACAGGAAGCTGCTCGACAGATCTTTGTGAACAAACAACAGAGATAGAAATCAATACAGCTCCAGTCATCTAATGAAAATGACTCATTTGTTGGATAGAACCTGGTACTCCATAGGAAATTCTAAGGTAGTTGTAACTCTGCCCTCTGATTGCATTTAAAAGCCTTTTTGTCCTTTTGAAAAAATTTCAAGGTTTTTGCAAATAAGTTTGAGGCTATAAAGTTCCTGGAATCTTTTCATCTATCCTTTTTGCAAGTGCCGGAGAAAACTCCCTCCCTAGTGAACTTCATATAAGTACCGTCTGCAAACCGCGGTTCTGGTGAAATTGATTACAGCTTGTCAAAAAGAAAATGTACACCAGATCTTCTCAAGAGGCTTTTGCATCTGCAGACGTAAGCTTTCAGTTATCCCCAACGTATAACACAGCCCTGTTTCCATCATTCCATTGACCAGAACTGACAAAGGACGCCTGTCTCAAAAGATCTGCAGATCTGAAATGGCAAGTTTTATCCCACGTTGTCTACAAGAACAACGCAAAGCCTACAATGAGTGACACAACCACTGAATTCAAAGATACTGAATTCATTTCATCAGACAGAATAACCTAAGGGAAATTCACTGCTAGATCAGCGGTGATTCTATTCCACTGTTTGTACTTGGAGACTGACTTCTTTGATGTCCATATAAATGTCAGGAAGCCAAAAGGGGTTAATAAATATTTAAGATGATCTTTAAAATCTTTGAATTGGAGTGTTGGCTTTGTCTTTCACCTCTCAGATCTAAGCATCTGGAGAAGAATTTTGCCCTGTCAGGTTGAAAGTCCCTTTATATATATATATATATATATATATATGGCAATCTCTGAACTGAACAAGGGGACTTGGACTCCCGTCGGTCAGTGGAAGGGGTCACTCTTACATCTGAAAGAGAATATATCTTGGAAAAATAAAGGAATATGGTTACCATACTTTGTGTGGTTTCTGATGTGTCAAGACTATAGTCATGGGTCATTCATTGTAGTTTTGGACAGAAAAAGCATGCATTGAAAAAACCTACTAAACAATTATATTCGGAACATTTTTTGTGCCAAAAACAGTTGTATTTGAGTTTTCTTTACCATTTTACACCCTCTCCCTTACCCTTACAATTAACCAGTTTTTTTTTCTTTCTTTTTCTCTCACTGCTGTGCCTTGAAGAAATGCCTTGTTTGTATGTAAAATGGGTAACTGGAGCCACTCCCACATGGCTGGTTGTCAGATACAATATAAATATCTCTCCCATGCTTCTTTGCACAGCTTATACAAGACATGACAGCATCATACAACAATCTTCAGTCAAATGTACTAAATAAATAATTAGGATAAGAAAAAGGGAATTTGTTAAAACTGAACATCAACCACATGTCTAAGGATTCTTTGGAAGGATGTTCAGAGCCGCAGGTGCTCTACACATACAGGAACAGCAGATCTGGGAAACTTTCACACATATTATTAAAGTTATAATTGCTTGAATACTACTTTCTTTGGGAAGGACAAATTTTAAAGCTTGAATGAATGCCAACAAATCTAAAAAAATGAGCTAAAGAACATTTAATATCTAATTTTATTGTTGACTTGAACTATATTATTGAAATATAAGATTCAAGATTCATAAAAACTTTATTGTCTATCAACCAGTGATAGTACAGCATGTGACAGAACAGATGTAATCTTTCTCCATTCAAGTATATAAACTGTAGTTGGGAGTTTGTTGCTTGCATAATAAATAGCTGCCTGGAGGCATAACCAAAAAGTGAACAGACTTGCCTTAAAGGGACTGAGTGTACTCATAAAACCTCTCTTTTGAAATCTCAACATACATATGTTATGGTTAATATATAAGGTTAAGGCAATTGAGAGTAATCATATACCTATACTTCAACAACAATAGATAACTACTGGCACATCAGTGTTGTGCAACTACAGTTTTTCCAGCATTAACAATTCTGATAAAAGTAATGTAAAATGTAAAAATGATCCAGAGAGACTATGTTTTAGGAAGTAAACTCTAAAGATATAAAAACAAGATAAATCTAGTTCACAAAGACCGCCTTCTCAGAATGTGTCTGCTTCTGTGTGCCTGCAACCCGTGAGAGAATCTGAGGTAATCTCATATTCATCTAAAAGCTTCGCTCGTCTCTGACATGCAAGCAGCAAATCAACCCCTTTGTAATTTCGCTTCGCAGCGGAACTGTATGATAACTGCCTGAAAATGAAGTTAAAACCATGTCATGTAAAATATACACCATGTGCCTTGATAAAGGTCAACGTGATCTATAGTTCAGCTCTGTGAAAGCTGAAGCATATTAAAAGGCTCTTAATTGCTTTTCTTGAAGATTTTCCTCCGGATGTGTTGGGTTTCTGTCAGTACATCCTCTGTTTCTGCAAGTCACCATGATTTTTCAGAGCCAAATAGGTGGCGAGCTAATTATTTGTAAGCTAAAGGCCATTCCACCACCTCGTTTAAAACTGAAGTGATTTTGTGAAAATTAAGTGAGAATACACACTTGAGAGACTGAGTCACTAATGGCAAACAACACAGAATCTTATGTCTGTATAGAGCTCTTGAACAAGTGTTTTTGTTCTAAATAAGTACATGAACTCAATTAATATATATATATATATATTTTAACTTTGTTTCTTCTGAAGTCTTTATAATGGAGAAAATTATGCAAGTTTGTGTGACTAATGTTAGCTATTGTTTGTCACTAATGTCAAGTATACTGATTTGTTAACACCCGCACTTGTTTTTCATAACTACAATAGCCTAATTAGCATGCATAGCTTATATATTGCAGGAAATATTTTGCTTTACACACACAAATGCATTTTGCAATACACGTAACTCTCTTTAAATGTCCCACAACAATTCCATGATCATCCCATCAATCCCAGTACCATCCCAGCATCATCTGAACACCTTCCCCTCGACTGCCAAGCCCCACCAACCCACCACCATCAATTTATCATTTACATTAAAGAATCCCTCAAAGCAAAGGGGAAGTCATGACCTAATGGTTAGAGAGTCGGACTCGTAACCCAAAGGTTGCAAGTTCAAGTCTTACGTCCAGCAGGAATTGTAGCTGGGAGAGAATGTACAGCACTCTCTTCCACCTTCAATACCATGACTGAGGTGCCCTTGAACAAGGCACCGAACCCCCAACTGTGCCCCGGGCGCCGCAGCATAAATGGCTGCCCACTGCTCTGGGTGTGTGTTCAAGGTGTGTGTGTGTGTTCACTGCTGTGAGTGTGCACTTAGGATGGGTTAAATGCAGAGCACAAATTCCGAGTATGGGTAACCATACTTGGCCACACTTCACTTTCAATTAGAATTTTGGGCATCTGTAAAGCAATTTAGTGAGCTGACCTGAGTAAACAATAATTTCAGTCTTTGCATAGTAAAATATGATTCCAATATATACAGTACACAGAACAGACATTATGAACTTAACTGCTTACAGGAAACATCTTGCTTTAATGAGGCCATTAATGCTTTAATGTAAATGCATTAAAACTACCTCAGTGCTTATCTGCCTGCTCTATAATGTAGCTTCAATCCATGTAATCCCAGACCAGAAAACAGGATTCGAAACATCCATTAAACACAACATGAAGTAAGTTCACATGGAGGCTGTGAGAGTTCCATAACAGTCAGGCGATGAGAGTGATGTGAAAATGTGTGGTAACATTAGTGAGAAGACGTTCAAAATTCAAATGTGACCTGAACTGTTGTGGAGAACATTAGAATTTCAGTACTGGCAAGCTAAGGTGTTTTTTTTTTTTTTTTTTTTTTTATAAGGGAATGTACACTGATAACAGGTACACTGTAAAAAATGATTGTGATTTTAACTGTAAAAAACTGTGAAAATGCTACGGTAAAAACCTGTTAAATGGTTAACGGAAAGTTCCTGTAAAATTTACTGGAAAAAAACGTAAACTGACATTCCCAGAATTCCCTGCGTTGCATTTCAAATTCTGTTTGAATTTGACGTTTTTTTTAACTGTTTCTTCTTAGTTTTTTCTTATCAGTTATGTTTATTAGGGTTGTATGTTACATCTAATGTTGTTAAATTAATGTTTATAGCATATTTCAGTTGAATGAGTCTCACCATGATGGTGTTTAGTGCTTGTGTGGATGACACTGTGCACCTTCTATATATGCTATTATTTAAAAGCTGCTTGTGATTTGCTTTGGGTCATCATGTGACTTTCTCATCACCTCCTGTATTTGGTGGTTATCAATGTATTTCAAAGGTACAAAACAGATTTCTGTACTTCAATAGGTTGGTATATTAACATTATATCAGTTAATCAAATTACAGTATTTAACTGTAAATTTAAGTTAAAACCATAAAACCTAAAACGTTGTTACTGTGTTTTTTACGGTAGAATTCCGGCAACCACAGCTGCCAGTTTTTTACCGTAAATTTTACGGAAATTTTTTTTACAGTGTAGCTTAGTAGGGTATAGCAATTTGTTTTAAGTAGCTTTGGATAACTCTGCCAAATGCATAAATGTAAGTTAGTTGAAACAAAAATGCATAAACAGACAGAACTCACCTCAAGCTTAAAGTTAATTAAGTAACTTTAAATTCTTTTAAAGATAACAAAGACCTGAAAGAGCCCTTTGCGCTTCTTTCCCCCTCAGTGCCTTTAAACTGAGAAGTCTGTTTCATGATTTTAATTCTGATTTAAATTGTCTTTGATTCAAGGGTCAAACAGACAGCTAATGACATCTTTTAAATGTACCACAGCAGACTAACAGAAAACGCTGAACATGATGGTCAATGGTCTCTAATGTCAAGCATACAATCTTAGCAACAATTTTTTTAAAAGTGCTAGAGTGTGTGAAAGAAATCTTTTAATATTTCAATATAACTGTCCATCTTTATGATTGAACACATTATTTCAAAGTATGCAAAAGGGCATCATAATTCTGCATGATCCTATTAGATTTTATGCAGGTGTATAAATTTAATGAGACAACACTGAGTTTTACAGTTTTTAACTGAACATATTTCAAGGTTATTAACAACATTGCTGTGCATAAAAATTGTGTCAGTTCTGTGCTATTAATATTGCCAGATGGAATTACAAATATAACTAGCTCTATATTTAATGGAGAGGTTAGTGCATTGCTATAAAGTTGCTGTGGTGTAAGGTGGTATTGCTTTCTGCCCACCCATATGAATTTTTATGCAATTGGAAGTCCTATTGCATGCAAAAGTAACATCATGCTGCTCCCAAATATGCTGCATGATTTGGGGCTTGAGTATCATCCATTCACATTGTTCAGTACTTTGGTGTTTGTTTATTCAATACAGATATTTGTAATGGTTTAGTAATATAGAACTCTTCTGCTATAATGTATGATTTTATTATGTGCCAGTCTCCATCTGATCTTCTTGCTTTGAATTTTTGTTAGAAAGCGTTGATTAAATGTGAAGTCCTTCAGACCTCTGCCCCGTGGCTTTTAGAAAAATTTTCCACTATGCATTGCTCATCTCATCCGTGTCACAGCTCCTCTTCACCTGATGACTCAATACTAATGCATGTCTCCTCAAAGCTGAAAGCGGCGAGTCTTTGTCTGTTCTCCTATTCTCTTAAAAAAAACAAACAAAAAAAAAACAATGAAAGAATAAAAAATAGCTCTGAACACAACAAGCTGCAGAGATTCCTTGTTGTACACAATTAAAATGAAGCGTTTCGCCCAAACTTGAAGAGGAAATTCTTTCAGATATTAATTCAATTACCTACTATGAGATATAAACACCTGCTTGTTTTAATCAACCTGACTGTATTATTGGAAGGCTTAGTGTTAGCAGTTAATGGGAAATGTTATTTGGCTTCTTTCAAACCAGCAAAATGGTTTAGAACATAAATGCATCTATTGAGAATGCAATGCCATTCTCATAACCAATTATCCAATAATTGAATATGAATTCAAACTCCAAACATCCATTCATATCCATGCATGTTTTCTGCGTTCCTTCGCTCTTATGTACAGTACATCTCCACTTATAACTCTGTTCAAGCATATTCACCCAGCATGCAAAAAGATGCTAAGGACCCAGGAGTCATTCCACTCTCATTATGGTCGAATATTCATGTCCTGTTTACAAGAACATGCTGCTTGAGTCTCAACCCACCAAGCACTCCTTCCACAGAAACACCACTGCCTTGAGAAACAGAAGTGTGTGTACTTGCGTGTATATGGAAAAAGACAGGGAGCTAGAAAGTAAAGAAACCCTACAGTACAGATTTTTACTGGAGAAACATGCTTAGGAGACAGAAACTGCAGATATGGCATCTGTTAGTCTGACCAATGGCAAACTGTTTTTGGAAACTTGGAAATTTATGGTCCCAATTGGTGATGCGAATGGTACAGAACTTTGCTAGCAATACATAGCAATGGTATTCTCACGGCCTTTCCCTTGCGATCACACACACACACTCAAACATGGAGATTGACTGTGCTGTCAGTCTTCTGAAATGCATCAGATCAGTGACTCACAGCACTCGTGACTGTGACTGAAGTACGGTGGGCGGGAGGTGTCATGAGCTCGGTCTAAATCAATCAATACGCCCTGATCGTCCACATCCTGTTTGTTTCATTCCAAGTTTCATGCTGGGCAAGAAACTTGACAAACATGTCCACATTACTCACAAAAACACTTCTCAAGGATGCATGAAGCAACCAACAGTGATGACGATGCAGAGAATAGGAAGTATTGACTTTCTGTTGTATTTATTCAAGGCTGTCAGTTGTAACATGGATGTCATGAAGCATCTGCTTTAAAAAGACTCAAACAGATATACTATTGAAGAAAAAAAAATAAATTTTTTTCTAACTTTTACATAGTGCTGTCAAATCGATTAACTGCATCCAAAAAAAAATGTTTTAATTGTTAAATATATACTATGTATTTATATATATACACATATTAATCAGAATTAATTGATTTGACAGCACTACTCGTAAATAAAACAAAGATTATTAGAATGTTTTACAAGAAAACACTATTTCAGTTTTCCTGTTTCAAAACTGCATGTTTAATTCACTGTTACTTGGTGTTTATTTTTAATTGTTTGTAAAAAAAAAAAAAAAAAAAAAAAATACTAGCAACTTATGAATGAAAGTGGTTTCTACACCAATTTTTTATGCATGTAAATTTACATTAAAACACAAAGACAGACCATTTTTAAGTTGTACAACACAAAAGGGCCCAAAAATTATTATTTGAAAATCCCCATAAAGTTGTTTATAAAGTGTGAATTATTCCCACGCTGTTCACTAAAATCAAACAGAAGAAATAAGTCACAGAAAAAGAGAACACAATAAAGGTGCCAAATCTGAGACACTGATGATTTAGATCAATTACCTCACAGAGCTGATTCAACAGCATACAAAATTCTGCTTAATCTTTTTCACTCTTGATCCCTTACTATAAATCTATCCCAGCTTACATTTACAACCGCAAACACACGCAGCTCTAGCAGACTGTGAACACAGTGAACACAAAATCCATGCATACCTCCACAGATAAACAATAAACTCCTGTCATTTCTTATCAGAGCTATCAAATATTGTGATCCCATATGCCTTCTGCTTAAAACACATGGAAAGATGTGAAACAACAAATTCACATTATTTAAATGTGAAATGTGTAAATTTGCTATCTATCTATCGATGCTCTGGTATCGTAGCATTGCAACAGAGCAAAGAAAGCTTCAGGCTAGAAATAAATACTAACAAGTTTGATCATATTTTCTGATTACTGCAAAAAATATATATATATAAAAGGTAAACAAATAAATAATGCAGGAAAGGGGGTGAAATGTTAGGTGGAGAATGAAAATGAATGGAATACTCCCCCTGGTGGATAAACCGACCAGTGATTATTGTGTGTGTTTGCGGACCGAGAGGGAGTTGACCGCCTTCAACCTGAGCCCCTGCTGATATTGAATTCATCACAAAGCAGTGAACAAAAGCACTGATGCAATAGAAGAGCTGAAATCCATATTTATAAAATGATATCCAGATCACACACTTTGTCTGATACTGGCTATACAAGCTGAAGGCCAAATAAAATCTGGCTATATAAAATTGTTGCTTGACTGAAATCTACACACACACACATATATATATATATATATATATATATATATATATGAAAGATTGAAATACGAAACATTAGAAATCTTTAAATTATAAATTACAGATATTGTTTAGCTTCCGTTTAGTGTGGGAGATATTGAAAATAGTTTGCTGATAACTGGCTCAGAAAAAAAACACTGTCTCTTAAAACAAGCTGCATATCTGTCGCTGACAGCAAAACAAACACGGTGTGCTCAGTGCTTATTAAAAAGCACTATTCCCTTGCGATGCATTTAAATAATCAAACACAAGTCTATGATAACATGGCTATGTAAATCTACGTCTCAGTTTCAAAGGGGGACATGTTGGTCCCCCCTTGTCAGAACCTGGGGTCCGTTCTTCGTACGTCGCTAACTCAGTTAGCTGGATTTGATTGTTGCGGATTTTGCTTGATCTTGGATCATTTGGTTCTTCGAAGCTCATCCTAGACTTGCTGTCATAGCAACAGGTCCGTAAACTTAAACCTGCTCGGGAGCAGGCTTATTTCATGTAAACAGGATTAGATTGCATCTTTTTAAGCAGAATTGATACTTAATATCTGCCCCAGCCACCGCTACTTTATTACAAGAGTACCCTACTGGTCCAGGGACAATAATTTAAAATAATAATAATTTAAAAATCAATTTGAAAATAATATAATAATGTTGTGTAGTCTATAATACTATAGACACAGCCAGTTTTACTCATTGAAAGATTTATTAGTGATGAAATAATTGATAATTGTATTGGAGTCTTACACACATGCTCTGCAGTTAATCTGAGTCGTTATATTAATTTGAGTGATGACATATTATGGGAGTGGCTTGATGGAGCGCAGGAGATGCAGATAACGTGATCTTGACCCTTAAGAAACTTTAATGCTGTCACGTAGCAAATCTGTTTCAAAGATAAAATTAAATGAATTGCTAATTACAACATTGAAGTAAAAATGTATAGCCTGTACAAATACTAGAAATCGTGAATATAAATAATTGGGAATGATGTAAAAAAAAATGACAAATACATTAAAAACAGCGCACATTTCATTTATCTATCATAACATTTATGTAGTTTTGTTCGCTTGGCTGTTTCCTTGTAAAAGTCCAGAAATTTGTTTTTCGTTTTTGTCTTTTTTTAATGATATGATGTCATTACGTTGCCGTCTTGCCGCCAGCCAATCACTGCATTGCTGATCGTGGTTTCGAGTATCGATACATCTGCCCTTTTAAACCAACCCATGAACGCGCAATCATCTCAGATAACTCAATCCAGCCATACTAATCATCAACAACAGGTGCGTTCGAAGAACCGAATTAGCGCGATGATATCATCTTGGATGTGTCATTTGATCTCGGATGTAATAAGCGACGTACGAAGAACGGACCCCTGATGTGAAGAATAAGTGACCCTCGACCACTTATCCACGGTTACGTATGTAAATCCAACCATGCGTATGCAAATCTTGACATGTAAATGCACCATTGAGCTGCTTAATGTAGTGATTACAAAAATGGGGTCCATTACAGAAAAAAACATGTCATGAGATCTGAGAACTACTCCATTACTAGTCACATCAAACAACTTCAAGAGGGAGTCATTTTAAGAGTTCTTTTAATTAAAACTAAACTATCACAGAGGCTCTGCTTGTCTGTCTGGATCTTTCGTCCTCTATGTCTACGGGTTTCAGTCTGTCTGAGTGAGTGAGTGTGTCTGGATGAGGTCTTGTTTGACTTGTCTCTAGGGAAGATGCTGGAAGGAAATGTCTTCAACGCAATGTGGCGACATGGCCCCAGGGGTCATGTGACAGCTCTAAAATGGCCTTTTGATTCCGATTCACAGCCCATAATAACCCCGCTACCAGATCTAAGGTCCTTTTATGTCGCCTTGGCAAACCTACCCAGGGAATTTGCACTGCCGTCTTGTCCTCTCGCTGCATTTCACCAGGGAAAACTATGCCGCCGAGAGAAAAAGGAAGAAATGGGAGAGTGAGGTGCTTTGTGTGCATATTCTTCATAACATCATAACTCACTCTTCTTTCCCAGTCTCAAAAAAACAGTCAGGAAATACCTCGCTTCCTCCAGGCGAAGTTATTGCGGACAATAAAGGTAAGAATGTAGATCTCAGTGGCCTGGGATAGACAAATCACAGCACTTCCTTTTTTTTTTTTTTGCTCATTTAGGGGCTAAAGAGAGCGAGCGAGTGAGCCACGGCAGAAGGGAACAAGAAAAAAAAAAAAGCATATGGACATGTGGTATAACATTTGTCTTGGGCCACAACAGCAAAATCGATTTAAGATTCTCTTTTCATTTCAAATAGCAACCCTATACAAATATATAACATATAAGACAAATACGACTAATTTATGGCCTTCATGCAGCATGAATAAAGGCTTACCTGGCTGAGGACTATGAAGAGTCTGTAGCCTGGAGCAACCATACAGCTTCATTCATCGATCATACCTTCTGAAGATTACAGAACTAATGCTTGTGGCAAAAGACATGTGTGCCTTTTCATTTTACAGAAAGATTTTTCTTCTTGAAGCATAATGGAGCCCCATTCTGTGCTTCTGAGAATGTGTGGAGGAAATGTCTACAGTACTCTTTATGTTCCCAAAGCCGTTTTCATCCATATGCTGCCATCATTTCCAGTGTGGGCTGAATAAACAGTGGGATGACCTATGACCCCAGGCTTTATGATCTCATAAGCTCAAATGGCCATACACTTGTGTGCATTTATTTCTAGCATTACACTGAGGTTTTATCTCACGGAAGAATGTCTAGAGTGTGACAAAGACAGAAAGTCAACAAAATATTTTCTCTGTATGTAGATCCTGTTTGAGTATGTGTAGGTGTGTGACTGTAAAAGTAAGTAAAAATTGTAACAGAAGGAATATCATATTTTCTAAATTACAAAAATAAATAAATAAATAAATCATACAAGATGGCAGTCTAATTCTTTATGATAAAATACAAAAGCCAGTGGCAGAGTTTGTGCATGCACTACATTATGATGATAAAAAGGGGAGGGGGAGTAGCTTAACTACCTTACTTTTTCCCCTAGTGAGCTACAGCATAAATGATAAGCCTATGTGAAGTTTTTGGTACATTAATAAAATATTTTGGCTCTTGTCCATGCCGTGGGACTTTACAGTACTACATACTACATCATTCTGACAGTAGTTTGCCTTTCCATTCCTGGAGGTTAGTTGGATAAGTACACATATTTTGAAATCGGTTTGTAAGTCGTTGACATACTGTATAAACATAACCATGAACTTCATGTTTTAGACATCAATATTCAATAAAATCGATTTTAATAAATAGCCTACATTTATATAATACATATAACATTATTTATAAGATATACACGGATAATAATAAAACTAATACCAAACTACTTATGCTAATTCCCCTCTTAGAAAGTGATTCTGTATAATCGACTTAACAGTTAAAACTTTATTGCAATAAAATCAGAAAGAAGTATTTTTTGACAGTACAAACACTGAGAGACAAGGGCAAGTTTGCTGCCAGCCAAGAAATGTGTTTTATATGAAAGGAGGCCTGTTCTGCTCTGCGCGCTGCCTGGATTGCGCAACAGGCCAAGGTGGATTGGTCGTGTTTGCTAAGCTCCCAGAGAAGCTCCCCACCTCCTTTAAATTCGGACTACCAGACCCCTTTGAGCAAGAGATGATATATCGCTTCTATTAAAACTCTGAGAGCCACAGCAATGTCGGATTCAAGCACTGATGAGAGTTTACCAGACCTCACCGCGTTTCTACAGACGGATCCGTATATACGACACTATGAGGGAGAGCTGCGCAGAAGGTAAACACACCTTGTTTAAACTTTTAACAAATGCTTACTAGGTTTTATACATCGTTCTCTGGGTTTTTATTATGCGTTTAGATTTTGTAATTTATACCTGTAGTCTTCTTCAGAATGTGGGTCACTCATGTGGCGTTTGCGGGTGTCTGCTAATCCAATCAGAAAGCTGTGTGTCTCTCACGTGCCGCGTGTTCGGCCCGACGTATTACGTACTCTATTAAAGAAATCTATGCTGTTTGCATTAATGCTGCCACGCCTAAATGCTCCAAATGTCAATTAATTAAAGTGTTCTAATAATTTTAGTGGACAGTTCATCCAAATGTACAGTTTGACTTGCTCTGATTTCATTCCAAACCTGTAGTCAGGGTAGGTAAAAATTTTGACAACAATGAAAACCAGGCTGTGAGGGATAGAAGTAAAGTGTGTTTGATGGATTGTACAGTAGTTTAATGACAAATCTTGATAATAAAAACAATAGAAACCATCACAGAATTTGTAATGGCTTTACTGGTTATAATGGGAATTGTATTGGTTTTATTGGAAACTGTATGGTCCCTTTGAGCCTCTGTTTGTCAGCTTCTATTGGTGGCTTGTTAAAACCCCTAAATCCTAATTTAATATGTTCCAAAACACACTACATGTAAACATTTTTTTAATTATTAATAGTTGATGGTTTGTAATGTTTATAATGGTAGGTGGTGGAGTTTCAGCAGTGTGTGACTGTTCACCTGATGGAACTTTCCAAAAGACATTCAGTAGGGAAGATTAAATGTAATTTAGAAAATTTACCGTTGTGAAGGACCATGAGTCTATCCCTCAAAGCCTTGTTTTCATCTGTGTGAAATTCATTATGGTGTCTACCCTGACTAAGGTCTATTGTCATGTGCTGATCTGAATTACCATTTTTGGATGAGCTATTCCTGTTCATTGCTTGTAAGAGCCAAAATGTTGTGAAATTGTGTAACTTTGGGTTTCCTGACCAGAATATCCCTCACCTTAGAATCCCCATGACACCATCTCATTGTCTCAACTCGGTTCCATAATAATTTGGGATTGATGTCATAGCATTTGCCATATACAGTGAGCATGAGCTTTACTGTGACAGTCATGAATACCAGACTTTTTTGATTATTAATGTTCGTATAGAACTCATAGTGGAAGATATGGGACTGTCAGCTAGTCCAGCAGACAGAGAAAGCAGCTAATTGGCCAGAGCTTGTGAAAACAGGGTGAGATGGCACACAGAGAGACAGCCTCTGAGCTTGGCAGGTTTCCCCTATACCACCAGCCAGTCGTCATACCTTGTTAAAATTCACTTTAATGTCTAGAGCCTCTCAGACAGACACACACACACTCACACTCATGCAGGCATGGGCACATGCACCTGAGACTTCCATGGGATGGTTTTTGTGGGGCTGGGAGACAGAAAGTGAAAATTAAGTCAGGCGTTGTCAGCAGAATATTGTCACAAGGGGTTTCAGTTCATGACGACAATTTAACAGTAAACTTTCTTAGAAAAAAATGCTTGTGTGAACTATGCAAATGCCCTTTGCCGTTCGAAATATCCATATATCCCCAGTCAAAATTTCACTTTTTTCCTACAACTTTATGCTTGTAGGAAAGGTTTTGTGGGGGTGTTGTGAAAGTTTTTTTTTTTTTTTTTTTTTAAATCTGGTTTATCTTATTGTTAGTTGTCACATTGGTCACGTGTGCATTTATCTAAATGGTGATTATTAAATTTGTATATAATAAACATTTGATGTGACAAGCGACGTTTCTCCATGTTTCAGATACTCACTGTTTTTTAAATATACTTTTGTACAAGGTGTGTAAGCAGGTTGCTATCCTGGGATATGAGAATGAGTCAACATGAGAAGAAATAAATGTCAAATAATATTTTGCATTTTAAATCTAGGGGGAAATATAGTTTACATTAATGCATACTTATGTAATGTAAAAATAATGACGTCTATAAATAGGAAGTAAGTTTTTAGTTTGAGTGAAAAAAGCTCTAGTTTTGAATGCCACAGAAAGTTTTGTTGTTGTTATTTTATATATTTAATTTTTTACAAAGCTGTAGCCGTATGTCAGTGGATGTGCATCAGTAGCAGGGATGTTTTTGTATGCATTTTATTTTGTGTATCACTGGAATGGAAAGCAGACTGTGGATGAGAGCTGTGCAGGAGAAAACACTGCTGCTCTATAACAGGATTTGCCACTGATGACAACCGCAGCGAACACACAGCAACACATTAAAAACTTCAAATAACAGTGTGACATTGCCACTCATTATATCACACCCGGCTGCTCCTGTTTGAATGAAAAGGCTCTGACCCTGTGTTATGCAGCATGGAGTTTAAGGATCCTGACCATTCAAAGTACAAAGATCAAGTACAAAATTATAATGAAAATCATTCATATTAACAGCAATTTTTACTATCTGATGGACTGAATGCCACTTCCCTACTATGGAAGTTTTTTCTGGTTTTTGTTACTGCTGAGGAACAGTAGAGGTGCGCTCACTATGCTTCTACCCTAGTGAGAGTCATTACATCGTGATATCTCTCACTTTCAACCCTGTGTGCAGTGCCGTATTTATTGCTTCAGAAATGAATCAGTTTGATTGATTGCCTTCATCACTGATAATGGCCCCTTTCCTCTTGGGGGCCAGAGATGAAGCTGTTGGCACTTTTAAAGAGCCTGTCGGTCATAATTTTCATAAAGTAGAGAGTTAAAAGATGGTGTGGCAGCATCATTATACGTATACTCAGTTTACATTTGATTCATTAGCCAGGTCTGAATCCACCTCTGACCTTTGTACAAATTGGTTCAGAATTCTATTTGTTGTCCCAACCTGGTAATTGTGTGTGTGTCCCCCCCCCCCCCCCCTTTTCCTCTCATAAGTAAACATGTCATACCACCTTTGCCTTCTGCCAACAGAGAGCTACAAATTTTTTGCTGCCTCATTTATTCTTGCCTTCTTAATATTCCCTTCCTCAGACAATGTTTTTGATAAGGTTCATTTCTATTCAGAATGGTGCACCCAGGGGACTGGATAAATGCAGAGCTTAAATGGGGTGGGAAACAAAAAACAAAAGTAATGTTATTTAGAGTATAAGATTTGAATAAGATTGCATACACCAATTAAGCCCATTCTGGTGCTGGTGGCACTCACAAGGAATGCATAAAAGGGTTTCATCCTGAACTCCTGTACGCATGCAAAACTTTTTTTTTTTTCATTAAACTTCAAAACGTGCAGTCAGGCGTTCTACGGGTCCATGCGGGGACTCAGAATTGGTTATGAGGTGGTCTCCGTCTGTGATATTTATGAGCAGCGCTTGGTTAGTAGGCACAGGTAGCAGCGCTGTCAAGCACTGTCAAGCCACACACACACAGTTTTTCTCCCCCTGGTGAAACATATTTGTGAAATGCAGGTGGTGGTTGTTTATCTGTGAGCTTGTTCGTCATTTTACAGCCTCTATATTTCAAATATTCTGAAAGATTGATTAAAACAAGGAGGGTTTGTGTGTTAGCATGTTGCATTGTTTATAGGGAGGGCTGTAGGGGTAATTTTATAGAGCCTCACACTTCCAGAGGGGCCCACAAAAATTACAGTAGGGTTCATGTATAAATTATGTGTATTCTGCATAAATAATGATACCACAAACCTCACTTTGTGTTTTAATTTTAATGATGATACTGAGAGTTGCACAAACATAAATGACATATGGAAGCCTGTTTCTGTAAAAAAGAAAATTGTGAGCTAAAATTTAAAATAAGAATAAAGTCATACTGAGACATATAAAGTAACATATATGAGAAATAACGGTTGCATTGTAAAATGTAAAAAGTTACATTGTAAGATTTAAATATTGCAATTACAAGAAAAAATTTGTATTTATGAGAGAAAAGTTGATTTGCAAGATGTAAAATCAAATTGTTAGATTAAAATATTGCAATTACACAAAACAAAGTCAAATTTATCAGATAAACAGTTGCATTGTGATATATATAAAGTCATATTGGGAGATTTTAAAGTCGCAATTTCGAGAAACAACAACAAACAAATCGCAACATATTAAATCTATAATCTAACATATTAATATTTACTGTATAAGATTTAAAGTCACTTGAGATTTAAATATTGCAATTACAAGAATCAAAATTGAATTCCAAGATCTAAAATCACACTGTGAGATTTAAATATTGCATTTACAAGAAGCAAAATCACATTTATGAGATATAAAGTTGCATTGCAAGATATAGTCACATTGTGAGATTTAAATATGGCAGCGGCTATTTGCACTAAGTGTAAATAGCGATAGATGCTATTTACAGTAAGTGCAAATAGCATATTTTCTTAGCGATAGATGCCATTTACACTAAGTGCAAATAGCGATGGATGCTATTTACACTATGTTAAAATAGTAAGAATTTCTGCTATTTATACTAATCTAGCATCAGCGTTAGTTCTGGCAGGTCACGTTAGTCAAGCTTGCATCAGCTGACTCTCAGCTGATCCATGTCTACCTATAGGGATGCAACACCTATCACGGCACTCATATATAAGGGCCTTCAGTATTATCACCAGCTTCGTGTTGCTCAATAGCTAATTACCCACCTCCATCCCCAACTCCTCCCCTTGTCAGTCAGGATTCAGCCTTCTGATTATCCTTGAATCAGACTAATTTCTAAAATGTTACATTAAATTATTGAAATAAAATGATATCGGCAATACATTTATGTTGGCTCTGTTCTGTTTACCCTGGGGGGTTATTGCTGCTCTCCCTGCTCTTATCCATGCTAGGCTGCATGGATGCGCAGGGAGTTCTTGCCCAGAACAGAACCATACATGCCAATCCAAACTGTATGCTAATTGTCAGTCATTTTTGATGATAGTGGTCCTGACAGAACTTATTATAAATTATTAATTATAAGGAAAACTTAGTGGCAATTATCTGCACCTCAGTACATTATAAAACAGTACACAATAATAACGTATTGAGAGTAAATTATCATTTTAATTCAAATTATTAAATAGATGCCACCTTATTTGGACAATAAAGCCCTCCCTACACCTACCCTAACCCTACCCGATACTTTATTTTCAACTTTTTGATTATTTCCTTCATTTTTATTGAAAAGAAATGACTTTCCGATGCAATATGAGATTTGAAAAGGAAGAAAAACAGTTTGGAGGGTCGAACTCGGGTCAATTGTGTCAAAAAGCACGCGTCTTACCATCTACACCACAGGAAATGATGATAAATGACTGTCTTTTTTCAGTGTCAACTATCCCAATCACACGTTGGTGGGCGGAGTTAGTGTAAATAGCCTCTGCCAACAAGGTGGGCTATTTGCACTTCGTGTACTGTAGACACTCCATTTAAGTATTGCAATTCTAAGAAACAAAGCTGCACTACTAAATTGAATGTCACATTGTAAGATTTAAAAGTCACAATTATTAGAAAAATTGCGACATGCAGTAAGTCACAGTGCAAGATAGAGATATTGTGAGATGAGAAATAAAGTCACATTGTGAGATATAGTTGCAATGGGCTTCCATACTGTATATGTGAATTCTCCATCATCCTGCCTTGCTTTATTGAAAAAGAAGCAAGTTTAATATGCAGTATAGGAACCCAGAATCCCTTGCTACAGTCCTTTGTGCATACACATATCCAATTGCTGTACTTTGTAAATATTTATGTTATTGAACTATATGTTAGCATGACATTTAACCTGAAATTGTTTTAATTTAAAGGTGATGTAATGCACAAAATTGCCTCTTTCAATGTATTTAATAAATGTTCAATATAGTTTACCCCACACTTTGCTAATTTTATTGTCCAGCCACCACCTTGAGAGTAGTCTTTGTGGGGACTTTGTTAATCAGTAGGGGGTTGATTAATGCTGTTTTGCTACAGGTGAAACTTGGAGTCGTGTGGTGCTTAGAGCGATACTAGGGAACCAGTGAGCTTATGAATTTATGAGGCCAGCTTGTCTGCAAGATTATTACATGATTACCTGCTGTTGCAGAGTATCTTTAAGATTGTCAACTAACTTATTATTAATCTCATTCTGTAGTGGGAACTTTGCTTGTAGTTCTACATGACCCGTTAGAGCAGAGGTGTCAAACTCAGTTCTTGGAGGGCCAGAGCCCTGCAGAGTTTAGATGCAACCCTAATTAAACACAGCTGATCCAGCTAATCAAGTCCTTCAGGCTTATTTGAAAACTACATGGTTTGTGCGTTGGAGCAGGGTAAGAACAAAACTAGAACAAATCCAGGAGCTGAGTTTGACACCCATGCGTTAGAGGCTTCAGCTGTCCTCATTCGTTGCAATTGCATGGAGAGAATGGTACATTATTCCATTTTTTTTTCGTATTCCAAAGACAAATAAGAAAGATCATAGTCAAACAGGTTTAGAAGGACATGAGAATAATTTTCTTTTCTGGAACCAAACTTTATTAACATGCAGTAGAGCAATGAGCAGTCTCTGTGATTTAGCAAAGCCACTGTGGTGGAGTCATGGGTGAGGGATGACAGAGACATTTGATAATACTGCAGGAACCTAGAGCAATTTTTGGACTTGAGTTCCTTGCTTAAGGGCTCACAACACTGGTCAGGGATAGACACTGTAGGATGCCAGCAGCCCTCCAGTAGTATGCTGGCATTCACCAGTATGCCGCTTCGCACCAATAATCAAACCATAGATGCTGAGCTCTCACAGACTGCACTGCACCATTATTATTCATGAGCTTATTTTCCCTTTGTCTTTGCGGTTGCCTTTAAGAAGCCCCAGGTAAAGATTCACCTGGACCATTCCACTCTGTGCTGAAGAAAATAGCATTTGGTCATAAGATAATAACTTGGTGAACGATTTTGTATCATCAGCTTCCTGCGGTTACATCCTGATTGGCAGCTGTTTAATCCCTCTTGGACATTTCAAGGGCTGATTGTTTTTTTTTGTTTTTATGCTTCAGCATCATAGAAGTCATAAAAGACACTGCATGAAGGTACTTGGTTATTTTTTTTATTTATTTTATTTTATTTTTTAGTTTATTATACTAAAAAATTAAATAACTTTGTTATCAAAAGAATAGTTTACCCAAAAATGAAAATGTACCCACCCTCAGACCATCCAAGATATAGATCAGCTTGTTTCTTCATCGGAACAAATTTAGCATTACATCACTCGCTTATCAGTGGATCCTCTGCAGTGAATGGGTGCTGAGAATGAGAGTTCAAACAACTGATAAAAACATCACAATAATCAACAGGAAATCGACATGACTCCAATTATTGTCTTGAGACGTGAAAAGCTGCGTTTGTAATAATTCCATTGTTAAGGTGTTTTAACTTCAAAAAGTTGCTTCTGGCCAAAATATGAGTCCATAATAGCACTTCCTCCAGTGAAAAAGTCCATATGTTGTCCTCCCACATTAAAATTCAGACATATTTCTTTAGAACTGTTTTGTTCTGTTTTTGTTTATAAATGGTGGTTGATCTGTGCATGTTTCTCTGCCGATTCAGACTAGATAACTTTTTCAATATTACGGATGGAGGACTCGTATTTTAGCCTGAAGCAATAGTTTAAAGCTAAAAATGTCTTTAAAAAGAATGTGTTTATTACAAAGAGTTTTTTTCCTTTACAATATGTTAATTTATGGACTGGAGTTTATGGATTATTTATGGATTATTGTGATGTTTTTATCAGCTGTTTGGACTCTCATTCTGACGGCACCCATTCACTGCAGAGGATCTGCAAGTGATGTACGGTAATGCTAAATTTCCTTAAATGGACAAGAATTTAAATGGAGAAAAAGGCTGACTTTTTATGAACTGACTCATAATAAAGGAAAAGTTTTTTCCAGCTTTTTAGAACATGCCATATTAATTTTACAGCTTATACTTGTTTGTTTGGCTCATCTATTTTCTTAATTTTACAGAAGAAATGAACTCTCATCTCCCAAATGAACACCCCAGAGCAATGCATCTGGAGCATGTGAGCTAACCACTAAACCACAACTCAAGTAAAGGTTTTTATTCCAAGGTGTATCACCTTAAAAAAAGAACCTCAGTATTTTTTAAAAGACACAGTCAATATCCTAGACTGGCTGAGTCAGGCAAAGCCTTAGTCCCTGATGGCAAATCCAGGAGACAAAAACAGGACTTGTGTCCTCATCCTTCTTCTTTAATTGGTTAAATTAATGGTTAAGATGTGGTTTGTGTCAGCAGAAGGTCAACAAGAAGTTTCTCGCTCTCTCTGTCTCTGGCTTTCTCATTCATGATAGTGTACCTCTTTAACTTTGAGTATCTTGTTTGTTGCATTCTCTGCCGAGAAATTACATTTTGAATGTTTTTATAAATAAAATTGCAGAATGTTTTGTAAGTCTAATTTCATTACTAGCATTTTATGTATCCTCAAGAAAAAAAAAATGAACTAGTATTTTCACGCTTTTTGCGCAATTCGACGATTGCAGTTTGATTTAAAAATGACATGCAGTAAAAAATTCTGATTCTAAAGTTATATTTTAAGACAATTTTTTAAATGATTTAAGATATGTTATATTTTCCTCGTTTTTTGGGGAGGGGTTTTCCTCACGTATCTAATATTTTTCGTACATTACTGTTGTCTCTCTTTGGTAACTAAGTGTGCTAAATTTTGAATATTATGCACATTTAAACATTTTGGTATGATAGAAATGCTTTCATATTTGGGACAGTTGTAATTTGTGTAAAAATGAACATCAAATCAGCATATTAGACTGATTTCTGAAGGATCTTGACACTAAAGATTGAAGTAATGACTGCTGAAAATTCTGCTTTACCATCACAGGAATAAACTCCATAAAATATATTAAAATAGAAAACAGTTATTTTACAGTTACTTTTGATCACATAAATGCAGCCTTACACCGTGTCTAGACCTGACGCAAGCGGCACAGCGCGGCGCAACAAAATACTATAGAAACCATTTTAATCAGTCATGCTGACTACAGTGAATGCGTCGCGACACGACACAACAAATGTTCGACGGTAAACTGCTGCCTCATTCTATTTATGACGTATTGACACAAAGTTCAAATGATTTGTAACAGTCGCTTTGTCGTCCAGTGTAGACAGACTTTAGCTGTTGTTGCGAAACACGACAATTGTCACGTCCGGTGTAGACACGATGTTAGTAAGCATAAGAGCTTCAAAACAATTAGAAATCTTACCAACAATGTGAATTATTAGCAAAGCATGCTAAAAAGATTTCAAAGCAGAGTAACAAAAAGTTGAAATATGGTAGTCTTAACAAAGTGCCCTGAAGTAAACTAAACACCCAATACTTAACAAAAACGGCAATTTTTACCACTTAGCTTACCATCTCACACTGCAGATATTAAACCATCAGCACTTCCTGTTTCTCTGGAGTCCCTCTTTACCTCGTTCCACTCCAAAGCTAAACTGCACTTTTGAGTTTGGGTTTTGACGCCTCTGGGTGTACGCAAGAGAGCTTCTAAAGCGGTGAAAGACCCTCTGTGACTCTTTTATGGTCGTGCAGGGATGCCAGGGGCAGAAACGAGAGGTGTTTGCTGCTGTGTGTTTTCATCCACGTGTAAGTGAGCTATCCTTGCGAAAAGCGCTGTGTCATGATGAGTCAGCTCACCCTGGGGCTGTTAGCGTAGAAGATGAGACGTGCGTGAGCGCCCTCGCTCCTCTAACAATCTCTCTCGAGCTCCCCACGCTCACCCTCCGACGCGTCCCCCCTCAAAGAGCTCAGCAATTCACCAAAACATGCTTTCAAGAGGACAGGATCGAGTGGTCAAGTGTAGCCTCTTTTAAAACTGACCGGAGGTGCAGCGCACACCACTTTGGGGCCGTTCCTGGTTGCCTTGAATCATTGTTATTACAGAATGGGAGAAAGCTTGTTATTATATCCGCAATGGCAGGCTGTGGCATTTCCCGCATCCCCACCCTCTCCTCAGCGCCTCCAGCAGGGCCGAGCTAAGCACTGATTCTTTCAGAGCTCAAGTCCGTTTGACCACCGGACTAAGCGACGGCCTGCTGAAAGGATTTGTTCAGGGGGTGATTAAGTTGCTCCGTCTGCTCCACGGGGGTCATATTTTCCCTTTCGTACATCCAGCCGCGCTGATAGACGTCTAAAAAAAAAAGCCTTGTGGATCTCAGTGTGTGGCCCATCAGAGCTAACCCAAGGCTTAAAGCCTTGAAATAACCACTTTCAAAGCTCGATTGTTTTTTTTTTTTTTCCTTTCTGAGGCTTTGTGGAATATTAATTCTACCTCTTTTGTCAGTTCTTCCAAGCGTCAGGTTTTTCGAATGTTACAGTTCAGGAAAGCTTGGCGAGTAGTTTTGCTTATTCACCTGACAGGTTGTGACTGTACATCTGTGACTGGGCTGTTAACTGTCAGACCGGTAATCGGTCGAGCGGTTTGGTCGGTTGTGTTTATCTGGGAATCGTCAGGAAGAGATTCTGCTTGTTTTTCCTTTCGTCTGTCCGTCTGTTCGCTCTCTCCCCATCTCTCTCGCTTTCTCTCTGTGTGATTAAGAGCAGCGTTTGAGAGGCCACTTGACGGCACCCATCACCCTGTTGTTCCTCAAGTTTTAATGAGCACTTTAAATTCCCAGAGGAACCCAAATGAACGGTTCCCATCGGTAATTATTCCTAACACTGCCATGAATATGCACACAGAAGTCCCAGCTGGGCCCAACAGTCTTTACATTCAAATACCAGCTCAAGCTCAGAGATCTTGCATGCTTATACTTCAGTTATACACCATTTAAAATGGATGGGCAGGAATGGCAAATGGCAAACACGGACAATATGTTGAATAATCATCCATTTTTGTCTTTACCACAGTTCACTGTAACAATAGGACAGGTAATTTTAGGCATCTTGTGATTATTACATAATTGGTTGATCATTATTCTTTGCAATGTGTAAGAATATATATTTTAAAAAATGTATGAGAATATACACTAAAGATACATATTTTAATATATAATATATACAATTTAAACAATTATATGTAATAGAAAATATAATATATAATATAATATAATGACTAATATATTTTAATAAATATTTTTATAATATTTTATATATATTACTTTAGTTTACCATTTATTGTATTTCTTGTAATATGCTGTATTAATTTTCATTCAAAGATTTTATTTATAGTATACAGTTTAAAATGAAATACTGCTGTCATATTGGTTATTTAATGAAAAGAAAAACATTAAAGGGATAGTTCACCCAAAAATGAAAAGTCAGTCATTAATTACTCACCCTCATACCTTCGTTCATCTTTGGAACACAAAATAAGATATTTTTGATTAAATCCGAGAGCTTCCTGATGCTGCAAAGACAGCAACGCAACTGACATATTCAAGACCCAGTAAGGTAGTTAGGACATTGTTAAAATAGTCCATGTGACATCAGAAATTGTTGAATAAAGTCATTATTTTTGTTTTCTTTGCGCACAAAAACTATTCTCGTAGCTTCATAACATTACAGTCGAACCACTGATGCCACATGGACTGTTTTAACGATCTCCTTACTACCTTCCTGGACTTTGAACGTGTCAGTTTCATTGCTGTCTATTAGAGGTGATTAAACCATAGACATCAATGTTTATCTCTGAACTATAAATTTTCATCCCAGTATTTCTGTGATAATATCAATGACTGTAAGACAGAAATGATACTTTGTAGTTGAAAAGACTGTTTGTGAAGCTGTTTCTACCTAAATATTGTAACTGCTCTCTCTGTGTCGCGGCAGCGGTTCCGGTAAGACTTTTTCAAAGGTTTAATAGACACAGGCGAATCGTTGTCATTTAGAAAGTAGATCGCATGGGTGTCTGAATCGAGATTGCAATCTTTTAACGATCAGTTGTGCAGATATACTGTCTATGCAGGGTCAGAAAGCTCTCAGATATCATCAAAAATATATAAATTTGTGTTCCGAAGAAGTTTGGAACGACATGAGGGCAAGTATGACAGAATTTTAATTTTTGGGTGAGCTATCCCTTTAAGAATTTTGTAGTGCATCTTTGGAAAAAAAAAAAAAAAAATCTAATTTGTGCATCACACACTTTAATGCTCAGTTATGGATATGCAAAGCTATTGGGTATTGCCTAAAAATTCTCAAAATTCTTTCCCAAATCAGTTAACTCACTATTTCATCATTTGAGATAAATTTGTCTTCTCTAACAGCATGAAGTGGGAAATTCACAAAAATATTATTCCAACACTTCAAAATAAGGACTTGCATCAAGCCACTTAACCAAGACAGTGTGCCATTAAGCATTAGCACAATTATAATATATCAGGTAGAAACGTCAATTAACAGAACGGAGGAGGACACAGATCCCTGCTTATTTTTCAGTTCAATGCGCAGATACAGTGTTTTGCTAAAAAAAAAAAAAAAAATGGCAGAATACTTAAAAACAAATGTCAAGCTACAAATGAGATTTTTGATGTTTTGTTTTTCATTTTCCTGAGTATTTCACACATTTCAAGCAGACATTAAAATACAGTATGTTTTAACAAATCAGTTTGAGATTTTATTCAGTGGGTTTAATTTATTTAACATTTACTCTATTCACTTTAAAATTATGAATACATGTCCACACACTCTGAATTTGATCCACTTTCTAGACTGTCATCACTAGATTACGTCAGACTGAGATGTGTATCAAATTTATCATGTATTTTTGGTGAAAGCAGCATGATTGAAGGAACAGAAGAGCGAGGAAATCCTTTGAAAAGCCTTTCTAAAGGTTACAATTTTTTTTTAATCACTGTGTGTGTTAGCACTTGTGTGTCAGTACGACAAACTTTGTTGAAAAGAGCCGTGTGTGTATTTCTGCACCTGTGACTCATTAGCCGGATCTTCTGCGCAAAATAACTTTCAAATAAAACTTTTTTTCTGTGACGCAAAGCTGACAGAGAAAGCTGAATATGAGTGATCTTCTTTTGTGAACCGAGCAGAACTCTGGTTCGTGGAAGGGAGAGAAATGAAGCTTGGGTCTGTAATGTCTTTAATTTGTATTTTCTCTTTGTATATTTCTGTCCCGCTCTCTATCTCTGTCGTGACTTCAGATACAAGCGGTTTTCTGAGCGTCTGGCACAGCTGGAGGAGGCGGAAGGGGCCTTTGATTACTTCACACTGAGCTATCGGTCCTTCGGAATTCAGCGGCGATCCGACAACGGTCTGGTCCTTAGGGAATGGGCACCGGGAGCGGAGGCCGTCTTCCTGACTGGGGATTTCAGTAAGTGTCACCATGCAGAGACCTCTGTCTGTTACATCCAGGCACAGACCCTTCCTAATAGACAGATTTATGGAGCAAAGTACAAGTGGTTTATTGTTTCCAAGGAAACAGGGTTTAATTTTAGGCCGCTAATGCTTGAAATGCTCTTCGCGTTTACAGGCCGAGGAATCTGCGGGGTTTGCATTGAGTGATTTATTAAGCCGTAATGACGTGTGTTGCCAATTGTGAACTTGTCTGGATTGTTTACAAGTAGTCTGACAGTATTGTTCTTTTAAAGACGTTGAGAGACAGAGAGGAAGAGAGAGTTGGACTGATGTTCTGTTGTTAAGTTTTACTCCATTAAAAGCCGATTTGGAGTCTGTTAGAAGCAGGGTTCAAGATAAGGCTAAATTCCCTCTAATCTTGAAGTAACAGGAACACATCCTGCAGTTTGCGTTGTCCCGACTGCCAAACTTCACCATTGTGTCTGAAAATTAAACTGATGCCCTGGTGAGAAAGTGTGACGGAGATCGATTGATTGGCAAAAAGTTTACAAATTCCATCCAAGCTTTGTTTACATATGGAAGAAAGTCCCTCAGTCATATGCAAACTATTCATAATTCTTCGTTAACGCTGCTGGTCAATAAAGGTCACGAGGGTGCTTGGGAGCGAATTTGCTAAACATTGTGCCACTGCAATAATTGTTTCCATGTCACTTTCTATAAATGATAAATGGCTAATACTTTGTCTGAATATAAATTAAAAATTTACATTTACATTTAGTCATTTAGCAGACGCTTTTATCTAAAGTGACTTGAGGACAATAGAACCAATCAAACCAACAAAAGAGCAATAATATGGAAGTGCTGTGACAAGTCCCGGTTAGTCTAACACAATACACATGCAGGTTTTTTTTAAATAATAAATAAAAAGAAAACAGGTAGATATAAAAGAAAAAAGAATAGAAAATATTGGTGTTGGTGTTCATTTTTAGTGAATTTCACTCTCAGTGTCCGTGTCTTTCCCGTCTTCATGTCCAGATGGTTGGTCACATACGTGCATTAGGCATGAAACGTGCGTGAGGAAACTTTGATGTATGATGTTCAAAGCTTTCTGCTTCAGTACTTGAATAACTGTCAGACAGAGAGAAGAAAAGAGAGAATGTGTAGCAAGAGGGAATGACAAAAAAAGAAATATTATATGGAAAAAAAAATATTAATGAATGAATGTGAAAGATGTAATCTAACCAGGAGGATGATGCCAGTTAGATTTTGTGGTATTACACCAAAAATTGTTGCTAATATTACTTTTTAAAAGAACAAGTAATGCAGTGGTTATTTTATAATTTATTTATTACTGGACATATTTCAGGACTTTATGATTAGGAAAGCATTTAAATTTTTTATTATTATTTTTCTTCAGTTTTTCAACTACATTTTAGTTTTAGTTATTTAAAACGAAATATTTTTTATCAGATTCTTTCTGAATATTGTAGTTCATTATTTCACTTCGTTTTAACCACCGTTTGTAGTTTAGTTTTGTTTTAGTTTTCATTTATTTTTCATGAAAATGCTTTTCATAAATAGTTTTAGTGTTTTATAATAACTCCTATTTGATTCGGCTTCTACAAACAGCAACACAAGCCAAACTCTACTCTGATGGAGCACTGCTAGCATTTTGGCGGGATTCTTGCTTTTCGCCATTTAATATTTTATTCGCGTTTTGCTGAGAGCGTCTTTCTTTACCGTTTGTGTTTCCTTCACCTTGCTCTTGTGCCTCTGTTCCTCACAAGCAACGAATCCTTCACGCTCTGCCTCAGAGCTCAGTTTTTTCCTCTGAGAGAGTAGTTGTTGCGGGAAACTTTAAGTTGAAGTTGTTGTTGTTTTTTTTTATTCTTGTTTTCTTTCCTCTAAGCCTCCATCTGTTTTGACCCATTGCTGTCCTTGTATCTCAGAGTGAAGCTCTTAGCTGTCAAACGCAGGAGTGGGAACATCTGATACCTGTTCTGAGCTCACGGATCACATATTCTGTCAGTGGAGTCAGCCTGCAGTCCCTGTGTCGAGTCGACCAATAGGAAAGGGACCACTTTGTGTCAGTTCATGTTGTCAGGAAGAGATCTTAAATTTCCTGTTTAAAAGCTGCGCTGTGTCTGCATTCCTGTCTGGTCCTTCCATCTGACCTTCTCACCTCCTTTGGCTGACGGAAAGGTGTGACATTGTCTTTAATAAAATGGAAAGCCAGAAAACACATTCCCTGCTTCTGCACACACACATAAAACATCAGGACACATGTACCGGGACCATTCAAGGTGTGCTGGGTATATGCAACAAAAAATATAGCAAGATTTCAAGGATTAGTTCACCCAAAAGTGAAAATTTAATTGTATATATTCACCCTCATGTTGTTCTAAACCAAAAAAGAAAATCATAAATGCTGGCAGCCACATAGTTGAGAGAAGTATATGGAAGCGGAATAATGACAATAGTTTTTGAAACATAAAGCATGTTGAATTCCACAAAACGAAAAAAAGATGCATTGCAATTACCAGTGCTTGCATTTCAATGCCTTGTATTTCCAGGGCTTGCA
>JAFVLL020005610.1:0-10556 GCA_021397915.2 Tor tambroides | reverse complement strand
AAGGTGGTGGCCACGTTTTGGAGCAGCACCTGGGTTTTGCAGATGGCTATGTATTCTTTGGCTGCTTGTCTTTTTTCCCCATTATGTTTCTGTTGTCTAAAGATTCTTTGTGAGGATAAATCCAAAGGATACAACACAATGCACTGCAAAACGTCCTAAGACAGGCGAAATGGTGAAGATGCACTGTTCCAGCATTGGAAGTCTGTATTTTTAAGTGTTATACATGCAATGTTTTAAGTAGAGAATTTGATATTTTGTAATTATTGTGTCTGTTTTAATTGAATGCCAGTAGTACCTATGTAGAGTAAAAAATAAAATGAATTCTATATAAAAAATTATAAAATCTAATGAAATCTATATTAAAATGCATGAATTACAGTAGTATACTGATTAATTGGATTTTATTTACAGTAATTTACTGTAAAACAGTACAGTTTGCAACTGTAAATCAAATACAGTTTGCTACTGTAAATCTTAATTACAGTAACTTACTGGCAACAGTGAGTGGGAGCTGTTAGGAACAAAAAGTAGATCAGAAAAGCATGTAAACATCTGAAATAGCCGGAGTATAATAGCAACAGGTATGCAATACAATTTTAAAATATGTATTATATACAATTATATACATTAAAAATATAACCAAGCAGCTTTGTTTACCTTATGTAAATAAAAAAAAAAATCTATTAATTATTTATTAATAAATTAAATATAAATGTATTCTTATTATTCCATTGTATGTCTGAACACTGGATTCTGATTGGCTGGCAGGTATGCATTAAAACCATTTAGTGCACAGGTAGTTCCAAGTCAGTTTAATCACCTTTCCATATTAATGCTTTAATTGATGCACACAAATGAACACACACACACACACACACACAAAGAGAGAGAGAGATCGCAGATTGTGCTGCGCACACACATTAACTTGTTGCCAACGCTTCCCTGCGATTCTTATTAATAAAATAGCAAAGATACTAGATCACTACATTGTCCAGTATTCCTCAACATCGAGGTGGTAAAATTGCTGTTTTTGAAGTAATTAATTGTTTGTAGAGAGACGCGCAGACGCAGGTAACGCACACACAACTGTCATCTCTCTCTATCTCTCTCTCTCTCTCTCTCTCTCCCTCTGGATCGATCGATAATTAATTGAAATAAATGCTATAATTCATTCAAATAAATGTTATCTTACCGCACTATTTCATCTGTGTCTGATTTGAAGTGGGCAGAATGCTAGAGCTAACGAACCCTTACTGATGAAAATAACTGTCATTTTTACCCTTCTGGTCAAATATTGCGCTGCAAAGAGCAATACTAGTTTTAACTTGTCTATAACTTGGAAAATGACCATGGAATAAGCGGGCTAATCAATGGTTTGCAGTGCATTAAAGGATTTTAAATGCACTTTGTGGAGGCAACCATTTATTATCCCTTATTTATTCCAAGCATATGACATTTTATTTACAGCAGACAATCATGCTACTGACCACATGAGCAGCATGTTTCCAGGTTTGTAGGACCACAGAACTTGCTCCTCAACTGTGAATAAATCATCTGAATGCATGAGTTTTATCACTGAGGTGGCATGTAAATTTATTTTTACAGACATCCACATGAAAAACAATCACCATCCGAAAAGGACTATAGTTGCACACACAATGGCTTTCTGCTTTCATGAGGGGGTTTGGCATCTTTGTTTCAAGGCAGGTTTCCCATTTTGTTTACCTTATGGATCAGACATTTAGCCAACAGCCCGTGGGCATAACGTCTGAGGCTGAAACTAATAGCCGCCTTTATCAGTGGGGGTCATCCAGGTTAACCAGTCTGTATTCACAAGTAAAGGTGAGACTACAAAAACCAATGATGATGCTAAGTTGCACAGACAGGTGACTGACTCACAGCCTGACTTCCATAAAAAGGTCTGAGTACATATTTTTCAGTATATACTTTACTCCACATCCGCTTCTTTCTTCTCATAAGAGTTGCTGCGCTATCAAGGACAGCTGCATCTGCATGAAAGACCTCACTAGAGATTTCATCTCATGGCATAATGTCTCCGCAGCTTGGTGTTAGACCGAGGTCCACTTCCATTAAACAGGCATTGTCCACAGCCCAATGCCATTTCATTTGTCAGTTTCACTGGGTAAGTGCCTGTGATATATCATCTCCCACTGCCTTCCTGATAACGAGAATGGAAACTAAGCACTTTCGCTGCGCCCCTTCCCAGAAGCTTTGGCATGGAAGGGGGATATGAAGCGAATACAAACAGTACAATGCACTCACTGGAGGAGGAGCCATCTTCATAGATGTCTGAGTAACTTAAGCGATAAATATAAAGCACGCGGCTAGATACAGTTAAGTATTGATCAGATTTACCAGAAGACCTATTTCGAAGCTCAAGAAATCATGGTTAGCTTGACAACTTTATCGAGAGGTCTGTGCCAACCGGTCTACCATTTAATACTAAGCTTTGTTAAATGAATTTGGTTTTAGCCTGATACATCTCAAAGTACCACTTACAACATCTCAGCCTCAACTCAAAAGGTCTTTTCTTTCATTCGTTATTTTCATCAAGCTTCATTTGCTTCATAAAATCCAATTATGATTACAGGAGCGATGATCGCATAGAATAAATCAACAAGCAATAGTCAGTGACTGCTATTTTTCTCTGACACTATTAGGTCTCTGCATGAAGCCGGTTTCCAGGGAGCCTGCTCTGTTTTTCTGTGTTGCGAGAAAACGACTAAAGAGCATGTCTTCATTCTTTTTAGTGAGACTGACAAGTCCAGACTGGATTTATTGATTTTCTCACCTCTATTTCTTATTTTAGTCTAAATGGAGAACATTCTGTAGGTGCAGAGTATTTTTTGAAGACCTTTACGTCACCCCTTCTCTGCATTTTACACCCATACTGCCCTATCAGGACACTAAAATGTCTGAAAGCAGGCACAGCAAAAGGTAAATACTCCAGGTTTTAAACGGAGCACATAAATCTCACTTTTTATATGATTAGAACTTTTCTTTCTGGAATCATCCGTTCGGTTTTGTAAGCAACAGAAGCAAAACATTGTAAAGGTGAAGCCTGCCACCTTCAGTTAGCCACACGATGTTGATGAGAGCTCATGCTGACACACGCACCTCCAGCAAACATGCAGTTGCGACCAATTTTCTGAAAGACCTCTATTTATAGCCCTCTGAGGAGCTGCAACATGCTACAAAGGAGATTTAAAAGTGCTTAATTGTGCACATTATGCCTCTAAAATGAATCCCAGTGAGGCCACCCTTGTGTGCTGCACTCCAACAAACTTACATTTTCCTCTTCACTCTTTTGTCCAATGTTCTGCTTGCACTAATTAGGGCCTAGGTGACATATGGTAAACATTTGCCACCAATTTGTTCCCGCTTGCTTTCTATGCATTTAGTTGAGTTTAATGCACCTTGTGCCTGAATGAGAAAGCTCAAATGTACTCTTAGTGCAGGGAGAGGCCTTTCATTAGTGCTATTAGAAAGTGGCAGGAATTTAAATTGGTTGCGATAAATTAACAGCCCCACTGGGAGCTCAGGCCTGAGCCAGCTAATATGCAATTATATTAGGCAGCTTTGCATCTCCATCTCTGCTTATCTGGAAGAGTGCATGCTGGGAAAGGGGCCCTCCCACCCAGCTCAGGGATGGGAGGCCTGCCGGATTAAATGTTCAAATGGTTAACTGGGAACAGCTTGTATCTGCAGCGCTTACTACGAGACATCAACATTGTCTGCTTTAAAAGCACACGGATATTATCCCGAACAGATGAGTGTTCACTTCATTTTATGACTTCAGAAACAAAGCAACTTCATTTATATAAAGACCTAGTGGACGCTGTTTGTAACAGTGTAGCATGTTAAAAAGAATACATCAGCTAGTGCAGCTGAATCATGCTGGTTTCTCATCTAACACCTGTTGGCTTCAGATATGCATTATTGAAAAACCCTACGGAAAAGACGTAGGCAACCATGTAGAACACAGAGCGAGGACGTTGTTTGGATTTCCAAATGTCTTGAGTTAAGCATTTGTTCGCATTCAAAGGCATGTTTGCCATTGCACATGCCTTTTACTTTCTCTTGACGCTGCTTAAATGCCCGCCTGTAAGCCGTGGGATGCCTATTAGCAAATTTGCCCACTATTGTGTTCCAGAAACTACAGCTGTTCTCTTTAATAGAAACATGTAAAAACAGGCGTTGCTGTTTTGATTGAAATTAAATTGAAATTGACTTGTCATGCTGTGTTGTCTACCAACTACAAATGATCCAAGTAATCAAGGAAGACATGACAAATTCTGAGGAAAACCTTGACAGGATTCAACATGATGTTCTTAGACCAACAAATTTGCATGCTAACATGTCTGTCATGTGGATGTCATCTTCGCAAAAGGCATTTTTCACTCAAAGGAGTAGTGAATTCAATCTCTTTCACTTTAAAGTTCAATATTGCATACACGCCGATAGACCTGATAAAACAGACCCTCATCTGGACTCATCAAACAGTCTCTGGCATCTCTAGAATGCAACATTACTTCTTATGCTCACCAAAGATGGTTATCACTATCTCCTTAACACAAGAGACAGCATATGTTTTCTTCTTCTGGCTGCTATTTGTAGATTTACTACAAAGTGCATCTCAGTCAGCTGCACACGAATGATTTCGCCAGGCTCATGTATTCCTGAGATAAGGAAACACTGCATGCTGAAGACAATCAAACAACCTTGTCCTCTGGACAATGCACAGCATGGTTAGTGACCATGATTAACCTCCTTCTCATGGTGCTTGTGTTCATGGGGATTTAAAGAGATAATTCATTGTTCTGGAGAAATATCAGCTGGATTCAGATATGCAGTCTGATTGAACGTTAGGCCGCAGAGTAAAGGAAAGCCTCTTATTGTAGCGTCATGCTATGAGCATCCAACTGATAGCTTCTTGTGCCAAATTAAAGTCTCTATGCTGCTCCGTCTGATAGCCTTCACGTTTGTTCTTCAAAATTACTATTAGGCTACTTGTTTTGGGAGTTACAGTGGAAATCATGCTTGAACATTTACAATTAAAATCACAGTGTAATGACGGATCTTTATCAGATCAGATCAGAACATCAGAGTGTAAAAGATTATTAAAAAACCCTAAAAATTAATGTATACTGTTTTATTTGAGAAGGTCAGTGTGTGTCAAGGAGTCCATCTGAGAAATTTATGTTCTTCTCTCTCTCTCTCTCTCTCTCTCTCTCTCTCTCTCTCTCTCTCTATATATATATAAATAGTTAATCTGTGTATTGTGACGTGTTCATTTTTTCCCACAACGCTTCTCATTTATTTTGACCTTTCTTGAGCAGCCTACCTACCATAATTTTCCCAGGCTGTCTGGTCATCGTGGATTTACACACTTTGCCGACTATAGCGGAATCAGGTAAGATCTTCAGCTTAATTCCTAACTTAATTACACAATTAGTGTTGTATTTATATAACTCGCTCCAGTCCTTATTTTAATTGGTTTCATGATGCACGCATCCAGAAAACAGGCACGGAATCTAACGAATATTGTGTTTATTTGTTACTCACGCGTTGGTTATGAAACTAAAGTCGTCCAATTTTTAAGGTAGAACTTAATTGTAACTTATTATAACTTAATTACAATAATTAGCCTATAACTTAATTATAGCACGCTCATTAAATAGATGTCTTCTTGATGGAAAACAGGTCTACAGCTGAAGTAGCCAGCTAGTGCAAAACAGAATAGCATACTTAAATAACCATCTGTAAATGTGAAAAAAGTAATTGGTTTGTGGGTAAAGCTATGTGATTATATAAATACAAGCATTTTAACCACGCTGATGGTGTTTAATCAATTTTGGTACTTTTGAAATCACCAAAGCAATCACGAGCAAACACAGCTCTGAACATCAACAAGATTAGGCCATAGGGAATGTGATTTAATAGCTACAACAATTGAATAAAGAAGGCGGTAATATTGAGTAACTTACATTTTAGGTACAATATTCAACAACAACAAAAATACTGTCCCAAACAAATCAGAGATATCAGCTCTTTTCCTTCTCCAGGAGTGAATCAGTGTTTTGAATGAATCGATTAAAAAAAAGAGTGAATCAGTCACATACTGCTCATAATACTCTGTTTGTTTCTGCCATACAAAGATATGGTTAAAGAAGATAGAGTTGTAGGCTATCCAATTCAGTGTTGTCAGTGTAACGTGTTGTTGAACAAGTGAATGATTCGATGACCCTCTCATAAAGATTCTGCGTCCCAAGGTTTTGTACGAATCGGTGGAATGAATGATTCTTTGGTTCACTAATAATTTGTTGCCACCTACTGGCGAATAGATGTAGTTTGCAGTAAGTGTCACTCGTGTGGTTCCTGTTCCATTTTGTCCTGTTCAGTCTTGTATTTCCAAAGACTTAAAGGCATGTTATTCTTCAACCTTTCTTTCATAAACAGTTTGTATAATACTTGACAGAAGTTCTTCACATAGGCCTAATATATGACATATCATATGACAAAAAAGATGTAGACTACAGTTCCATACATAAAGAGCATAAAAAAGGAGAAGGAGACTGATAAAGTTATTCAGCTGCTGTGTGAATGTAACAACAGTGGAAGGGTTTCCTGCATTTACATGTGTGCTGTGGAAAGCAGCCAGATCTTTATCTTCATCATCTACTTGATGTCTTATTCTTGCAGACATCTGTTCTACAAACTTGCCTCCTTTAATTTTTGGACATATTTTACGAAAGATTCTTTCATATGGGCTCCCTTCTGACTGGTTCAGAACTCCAGTCTTCAGCAGTCTGACTGAAGTTGACAGGATGTTTTTGGGAGCATATCAGTGGAGATGGCAGCAGTGAAGACCCAGAGTTTCATTAGCATGTCTTCTTTAAGTTATGGCATGGACAAGAGGTGACATGTAGGTACAGATGTGAGTCAGCTCCTGTTGAGCTCAAGTAAACACGTCCCACCGGCTGTCACTGACAGATAACTGCATACATCATAACATCAAAACAACACAGTGGACAAACACAAAAATACATCTCTGACAGAGAATAAGAGAGGAAGATAAAAAACAAAACTTGGAGGGAAGCTGAGTTGAATACATAAGTGCAGAAAAGACATGTTTGAAGTCACTATGAAATCAAAATTGACAATTCTTATTTTTTTAATGCCATATTGCAGGATTTATTATAAATGATTTATATGAACATTACTTTTTCAATTCATATGCCCTCATAATCAAAAACATTCATGTCGCCTCATCCTCACAACGACATCTCTGGTGATGTGTATACAACAATCTAATGAAATCCAATGAATAAAATCAAGTCCCATCCTCTTGTTGACAGGTGATGTATCTCACAATAGAGAAAGAAAAAAAATAAATAAATAAAATTCCAGTGTGTGAAGGCCTCACAACCACTAGGGCCTTTTTACAAATATAGTGAAGTTAGAAGTTTCTTGATGAATTATACAGAGTTACTCCTCATGTTTCTTTTGAGTTTGACTTTATTGTTTTTATGTTTGGGGTTCCAGAGATGTAAAAATAGTAATAGTAATTTCAAAGTGAATCTCATGACTCGTTGAATATGTCTGTCATCATAAAAAATAATTAGGGCAGATATTATTGATGCTAAATCTCTATGTTTTACTACATAGTTGGGATTTACTTATTACAGACTTGACTGGTATCCACGAAAGTGACATTTGTGGATCTGTTTGACCACAGCAAAAACACATTGTGGGAAAACAAACTGAACTAAACAAGTGACAGGAATGTTCTGCTGTGTGCATAATAGTCAGAGAATGTTGAGAATATTTTTGCTTAATGTAAACCATGATATATTTTATCAGGATTCTTTTATACAACAATTCTTTGAACGATAGTTGTGGGCATACGCACAGGAGGTATTGCGTGGAAATTTTAAAATTAAATTGTAAAATAAATGTACAAATATTACTGCACCTATTAAAGCTGAATCGCTCAGAGAGATGCCAAAAATTATTTCGAAAAAAAAAAAAAACAGTATGGTGTTTGTAACATCCTCTGCCTCCTCTGTGTGGGTGGGTGTTTTGTGTGTGAAGTGTCCATGTCTGTGTATCTGCATATGTCTGTGTGGTATCCCAGAGCTTGTGCAGATAACTGTATCTGAATGTTGTCCAAGTTTAGAGTAAGCCACTTCACCGCAAGCATACACATCAGTGATAATTACACAGAATAGCTCACTGCCTCTTCAAATATGGCAGCCAATGCCATTTGGTGATGCTCCAACGAGGGCCATGGAAATTAAGCTGACAGAGAAGCCTTGATGAAGACACATAGTCACTTGCAGGCTAATCACTGTCTTTCTTGAAAAGGTCTTTGATTATTAGTTTACAAGGAAATTACAGCGTTTCAAATTTTCAGCACTCTCCTCCTCTGTCATGTGAGAACATGCTCTGATCCAAGCGGCAGAATCGCGCTTGTCCACAAGATGGCGATACAGAGCTATAAAAGCTCTCGGGAATCTCAGACACACTCGCCTTTCTTCCTTGATTCGTGATTCCTTGCTGAAAGGTATGAAAAACCTGGAGAAATTCATTAAAATGTTAAAGTCACGTTTATTTATATAGCACTTTACATAGTGCTGATTGTTTCAAAGTAGCTTCAGCAGTGTACAGGAACGATTCGATTTCTACTGCAAGCAGCTCTACAGAAGACACTAGTGTCATTATTGGCTGTTGCTCTGCTGGCACAAGATACTCAGAAGTATGAGATTTGAAATCAGCCGTCCAGAGTACATGGCAGAATGATGTTCATGTCAGTGAATAAAGTCACTTTTGGAAGCAGATGGTTTAGTCACGGCATCTACCAGCAGGGGCTAACGGGGCCATGTTAACCAGCCAAATCTTGACCCATTGATTCCTTGAGCTGAGTCATCTGTTAGTCATCAGATAAACAAGAAAGAAAAAAAGAAAAAAAAACACAGAAACATACTCTTTAGTGTTGGAGAATTCTATAGTTATAAAAGTGGTTGAAATTGATATATAGTTGAAGTGTTACTGTATTTACTTATTAATATTAATATTATTATTATCATTATCATCATTTCAAATTTGGATATTTTGAATGTTTATATATTTTTTATAATAGCTACATAAGGATACAGTTGTCACGAATCCGGTCCGTGCCTTCCATTCCGATTGCCACCAGAGGTTATCCTTCCAATATATTGACTCTCGCACTACACAGACTGTTTCATGTTAACTTGGACTACATTTCCCACATGCCATTTCACTAATCACGCGCTCACCTGCAGTCAATTACACACACTATATAACACCCACTTAGATCCTTCTCAAATCGCTGAGTATTGTCTGTGTTTATCGCTCTCCCGGTGATATCAAGTTTGTCTAGTTCCTAGTTCCTTGCTCTAGTCCAGTTTAGTCACGTCTAGTTTTGCCTGATTGTCTGTTTCCTGATCGCCTGCCTGTGCTGGATTGCTCTCTCATCTTGTCGTTTGGACTCTGTTTGTACTATGCCTGGATTATCGTCTGTCTGTGGATTATTCGCTTGCCTTTTCCTTTGGATTACGTTCGCCATTGATCGACCCATGCCTGTTTACTTGCATACTCTTCTGTCTTGCCTTCTATATACCTGTTTGCCATTTGTCCGACCCTTGCCTGTGTTGATCATGTTTAATAATAAAGCTTTCCAAATGGATCTGCACGCTTCAGTTACTCCGTAACAACGTGTAATATAATCCCTGGACAAAGTAAGAGGAAATTGCATACTAGTCATTTTAAAGTAATTGTCAGCTGGATGTCAGAGAATTAATTAGTTAAAAAAAAAGTGGTGTGTCCAGTGGTGTTCTGAAATCTGAATGCAGGAGGCAAAGGGTTTTTTTGTTGTTGTTTTTTTGTTTTTGTTTTTAATCAAATGTAAATTCATGTCCCAGTCATATTTTCTTAGTTAAATAAACATTACTTACACTATCAGTAAAAGAAATTTTAAATAATTAATAAAAAATGTAAATTTCTATTTAAAAATAATTTAAACAATATATTTTATATATGAACTTATGCTATTATATTTAACAGTTAACTTTTAACAGTTTCTGAATTTTTCGAATCATCAGTCATCAAAGCTCAGTAAATACTTTATTTACTTTAAATTTCACCAAGGTTATTGCTCACTGAAAACTCCCACAGATCATGTTTTCAGACCATTTCAAGTCTTATTTCGAGGTAACAAACTGGTTATGACTAAGTGTGTGACTTGTTTACTTACTTGCTCCCTGTCGATATTTCACTCGTACTGCGTCGTAAGACGCTGTATGGGAAAAACTCTTTTTTCCTCTTCAACTGAAGCCTTTTCAATCACGCAGTGAAACTGCACATCCATTGGTTCATGCAGTGCTATAAAATCGAACCAATGGCTCAGTGGCGGCTATGAGCAAGCCTATGGCTATGCAGCCTGCCAAAGCCCGCCAGAATGGGCGGGGCCTCTGGCTATATAAGCGGCCGCTTCGCCGCCGCATCTCAGA
>JAFVLL020005609.1:0-34801 GCA_021397915.2 Tor tambroides | reverse complement strand
GCGAGAGCGATAAGAGAGCAGACAGATCCTTATGCTTTCGAATCGCTCTCGCAGTACTTTGATGTCATACACTGATCATTCTGCGCAGCGCCGCTTCAAGTCGAACACACCTACAGTCTGGCAGAAATGATGGGTGGTTCCAAAATACATGGTCACATGACAGTAAAAGTGTACAGTTGCCAAGATACAGGGGATGGGTCAGCTTACCCCACTCTCCCCTACTTCCACTGAAGATGAGGCAGAGCAGGCTCAGAGAGTGAGGGAGAGCCCACTCTTATCAAAACATCTACAATAAAGTCTGAAATTATGACAGAGTGTGCTTGTCAGTCCTGTGTCCCTGTGTCTTGTGTTTTTGCTCCCCATGTGCCTTCCTTGCCTTTGTTTCTCCCTCATGTCCATATTTGGTTTTCCTGTTCTCGTTTGGTCTCCATTTAGTTCCATTTGTTCCAGCTGTGTTTAATCAATTATCTAGTTTACTCAGTGTACTTAAGCCTTGTTTTCCATTTTCCAGGTGTATAATAATCTCTGTATGATTTCTCAATAAACACGCAGAACACAGTCATGTCTCTCACATGGTGAACGAACTATTTATTTTTCCTGTTTAACCCCCTTATGGCATTTCCCCCACTCTGCCATGCATCATGGGTAATGCAGTCCCTAATGTTACACCTCCCCCTTTTAGCTAAGCAATGCAATTTCTTTCCCTTCCCAATATATAAACATTTTCTTTTTAAACACTTTGTTATAACATTTTCTTTTTGAACAGTTTGTTATAACATTTTCTTTTTGAACACTTTGTTATAACATTTTCTTTTTGAACACTTTGTTATAACATTTTTTTTTTTTTTCTGTCCAAGATTTACTTTAGTCCACAGACTCAAATGATCTATAAATTCAGTCTTTCTGGGGGTTTGTAAACTCTGCCTGCTCTAGAAATGCCTCCAATGGGACGAAGATGTTTTCTGTTCCTCCGCAACATCCCTTTATCAGTTTCTATAATGTACGATCTTGGGGTCTGAGCAGGTTTGCAAACAGCTCCATAGATCCTTTCTGTGGCAAGCCACACTTTTGGATCTTTCTGCAGTGGAGGCAAGGAATGTGATTTATGACGACGATTGTGGTACATTGCCTGACGTTTTCTTGCTTCCTCCTGTTTTTTCCGGAATTCATGAAAGTCTCTGGATCTAGTTTTTTCTGTATTTGTGGTAGGGTGTTGCGGATGCATCTGCCCATAAGCAGTTGAGAAGGGGAAAACCCATGCTCCAAAGGTGTCGCTCGGTACGTGAGCAATGCTTTGTTGTAGTCTGTTTCTTTGGTCCACAATCCTTTAATTGTGCGTACAGCTCGTTCAGCCTCTCCATTTGCTTGGGGATAATGAGGGCTGCTCGTGGTGTGTTTGAAATTGTATTCTTGTGCAAACTGATGGAAAGTATGTGATACAAACTGTGGTCCGTTATCGGAGATGACCTCCTCCGGAATGCCATGACGAGCAAAAACCTCTTTGGCTGCTTTGACTGTGACCTCCGCAGACGTGACATTCAGATGGGCGACCTCCATGTATCTGGAAAAATAGTCCACAATGAGAAGGTAGGTTTTCTTTTTCCATTCGAACAGATCCATCCCTACTTTCTGCCATGGACGCGCTGGAAGAGGAGTAGGTAAGAGTGGTTCGCAGTGGACTCTTTTGTGGTGACTATAAGGGTGGCACTGTTCCACCATCTGCCGAATGTGTGATGAAATACCTGGCCACCAGACGGAGTGTTGTGCTCTGGCACGGCACTTCGTTATTCCTTAGTGTCCCTCATGTACTTTTGTCAGAATGTCTTTTTGCATTGCCTCTGGAATGACAAGTCTGTCCCCTTTTAAAAGGGTGTCATCAGGTACAGTCAGTTCTGCTCTCACATGCCAATACTGCATCAGCTCTTTGCTTACAATTTTTCTGGCCATCCAGCTAAACAGTGTTCTTTTACCTTTTTGCAGGTAACATCCTCTGCTTGAGCTTGCTTTATCTGTTCCAGTCTGCTGTCAGTTACTGGGAAGGACAACATGACTGCATCGACGAAGACCTTAACATCTCTTTCCAGCTGTAAGTCTGCTTGTGATGGACCCACCGCCAGTGGTGCCCGTGAGAGAGTGTCTGCTGTGATTAGGTTCTTCCCCGGAACATGCCGGATGTCAAAACTGAATCGCAGCAATCGAAGGCAAAATCTGAGAATCCTAGGTGGGAGTTTGTCTAGACCTCTGCTTCCCAGCAGTGGTATGAGTGGTTTATGGTCAGTGAGAATCGAGAAGTGCAGTCCTTGTAGGTATGAAACTAGTCTCTCACACGCCCATGTCACCGCTAATGCTTCCTTTTCAATTTGCGCATAGCGCTTCTCCGTGTCTGTTAGATTCCTGTATATGTATGTCACTGGTTTCCATGTGTTGTCTTTCTGTTTCTGTGACAAAACGGCACCTATGCTGTAGGAGGACGCATCTGCAGCAACTTTTGTCTCTTTTTCAGGTGAATATGCAGCCAGCACTTTTGTTGAACTCAATTCCTGTCACAGTCTGTTAAATGCTTGTCTCTGTGGCTCATGCCAGAACCATTCATTCTTCTGTTTAAGCAGTTCCTTCAGTGGGGTAGTGACTGAAGCAAGCTGTGGTAGGAATTTAGCGAGATAATTCGCCATTCCGAGGACCCTGCGTACATCTGCCATGCGCTTTGTTTCCGGCATGTTGAGTATAGCACTGACTTTGCTTGGGTCTGCCTCTAACCCATTTGCTGTGATTTTGTGTCTGAAGAAAAGCATTTCGGTCTTTGCAAATGTGGTGGCTTCCGCCTTCTCTCTGAAGAATCACTCTTGAAATCTTGGGGTTTTGATGCCAGAAGGTAGACTTCATTTCAAAAAGAGGATAAAGCCGAGACATTTCCTGCAGGAAAAATCTCCAGAATCTTTTCTGTCCTCTTTAAATAGTTTTTCCTCTAGGCGTGTTCAATACATTTCATACATATGCGTTTTACCTTTTTTGGCTGTTTCCCTTATACATACAATTTGATTCCTCCCTAGAGAGAAGGGGCCCCAAGACGTGTTATAGTAAGGAAAGAGGCCCCACTTATATTTTTACAGATGTTTCTTAACTCGAGGGTCTGCTCAGTCTGCACATTCCATCTATGCAGGCCTCTGAGACACACACAGGCATATATATATGATTATAATGGAAGAATAACTTGATACATAAATGGTTATATTCACTTTGATTATACTTGAACAATTCATATTTTGATAAACAAAACTCTTCGTCACAAACTCACATTTTTCATTCAGCGTGAGTCCCACTGTTTGAAGTTTCGTCAAGACCTCGTTCAAACGCTGGTCGTGTTCAAGTTTGTCTTGGCCGAAGACAAGAATGTCATCTGCATGACATATCACACCGCTAAAGTCCTCCAGCAGTTGAGACATTCGTCTTTGAAAATGTTCCGGCGCTGATACAATTCCAAATGGAAGTCTATTGAAAAAGTATCTCCCAAATGGAGTAATGAATGTGGTGAGCGGTCTTGACTCCTGGGTGAGGGGAATCTGCCAGAAACCTGACCTTGCATCTAGTTTTGTGAAAACTGTAGCATCTGACAGCATAGCTAAAGACTGATCAACAGATGGTAGGATGTGACGTTCTCTCTTGACCCATTTGTTTAGACTGCCAGTCCATTAACATATACATGCTCTTCCATTTGGTTTGGGAACTACTACCATTCCAGCGCACCTCATTCCTGTGGGACTGCTCACCTTTGAATTACTCCCATAGACTTCCTCTTTCACTTTTGTTCTGAGCGGTAATAGGGACTGCGGGATGTTGACAATGCATACGTGTCGCTCCCGCTGCCAGCCTGCATGGTAGGATCTTTCAGCAATCCCTAGACCGCTGAACACTGATGGAAATACTGTAATGTGCTGGTGTCTGTTGTGACTGTTTCAATCCTGTGAACAAGATTCAAAGCCTCAATAGCTGGGAGACCAAGAAGAGATTTTGTGAGTTTATTTACAACATAAATGTCTTGAATGCTGCTGTGTCCTTTTGCACTCAACATACATTGCAACATCCTTTCACTTCCAGAATATTGTTCCCTGGACCGTACAGTACTTTTGGGGGGGTTTTCAACGCACCAAACTTTGGTTTGCATTGAAGATGCTCTCTGGAATTGCGGACACGGCTGCTCCTGTGTCGAGTTTAAAGTCAACAGGAGTGCCATTCACAGTGACAGTCTCTGTCCATTCTGTAATAGTCCCTGTTGACAGTTCTCCCAGAAAAGCATACTCCTCTTCCTCAGGGTATTCTTGGTCCTGTTGCGAAACAGAGTCTAATTTATACGTCCGACATACAGCTGCAAAATGTCCTCGTTTTTTACATTTTCTGCATTCTGCATCTTTCGCCGGACACTCTCTCCAAGAATGTTTCCGTCCTGTTCCACATCTTCCACAGTCTTTTTGCGTTGATTTTTGTTTTGTTTTACTGTCTTGGTATCTGTCTGATTTGTTTTGTCTCCTAAACTGGGTTGTGTTGTTCCTTAAAGCTTTATCTCTTATCACATTCATGTTCAAGCTGTGCGATTCTTTTAATTCTGATCCATGTAACGCCGCTTGTTGTTTCTTAACTGTATCATTCTGGCGCACTGTTTGGGTAGCTTTGGCTAATGTTAGCTCTGGATCCAGCTGCAAGCGCTCTGACAGTCTCCTGTCTCTAATTCCCACAACTATACAGTCCCGTATTAGTTCCTCTTTTAATGTTCCAAAATTGCAATGTTCTGCTAGTTTGTGAACCGCTGATATGAAAGTCTCTACACTTTCGCCGTCATTTTAGCATCGACAATTAAACTGAGCTCGTTCGAATATGACGTTGTGTTTCCCGATGCAGTGCTGTCTGAAAGCTTCCACCACATAGTCATATTTTTTTCTCTCTGACTCATCCAGCGGTAGTAACGCAAAGACGTCGTCTGCTTCGTCTCCCATTGCATATAACAAGGAGTTGATCTGGTAGTCCTCGGCCTTTGTGCTCAATCCAGATGCTAGACGAAAACGCTTGAACCGTCTGATCCATCTTGGGTAGTCCGCCGAATTGGAGAAGTCAAACGGCTCTGGATGTGCTATCTGTACTGCTGCAACAGCCATCTTTCATTTGCTTGTCTGCATGCAGTTCTGTGTAACCTATTCTTAAGGTTCACTTCTGACACCATGTATAATAATCTCTGTATGATTTCTCAATAAACACGCAGAACACAGTCATGTCTCTCACATGGTGAACAAACTATTTATTTTTCCTGTTTAACCCCCTTACGTCATTTCCCCCACTCTGCCATGCATCATGGGTAATGCAGTCCCTAATGTTACACCAGGGTCCAGTGTCTTACGTCATTCAGCATTCTCCACATTCCATGCTTTTAATTTATCATTAAAGTCATTTGAGTTTACTCCTGCATTTCCTCGTCTCCTCGTTCCCTCGCTCCATCGAAGTGTGAAAGAACACCAGACCGAACATGTCTTCTGCTGAGGACAAGCTGTGGGGTTTGCAGCAGGCTGGTCAGAGGTTGGAACGGTATGTGGTGGATTTCCTTGAGCTTGCTAACCAGCTGAGCTGGCACAACGCCGCTCTTGGGGCTGGACGACGAGACGATCCACTGCGAGCTTCCCGTGTGTGATTTTTCCCCTGATTGAGCTGATTAATCTCTTTCTTTATTTAAACGGTTCCAAGTTTGAAGTGGAAGAAATAAAGGAAAAGTTTCAGTCTCGTCGTCCAGTTCCCTCTGAGGCATGCCGCGTCTCGCCAGCTCACCCCACGCCAGGAAACCTCACATACAGCACCAACGGCTCAGACCGCCTGCCCCGCCCCGAATATCCCCGTATCCTCCGAAGCAGCCCCAGAGTTCGCTCCAGTGTGGGCTCTTGCTCCCCTGTTAAGCCCAGAGAGGATTCCAGTCCCTGAGTCATGCCCAGAGAGGGCTCCAGTCCCCGAGTCATGCCCAGAGAGGGCTCCAGTTCCTAAGTTTAGCCCCGAGGGGGCTCCAGTTCCAATGTTTAAACCCGAGAGAGCTCCAGTTCCTAAGTTAAGCCCAGAGAGGGCTCCAGTCCCCAAGTCATGCCCAGAAAGGGCTCCAGTTCCTAAGTTTAGCCCCGAGGGGGCTCCAGTTCCAATGTTTAAACCCAAGAGAGCTCCAGTTCCTGAGTTAAGCCCAGAGAGGGCTCCAGTCCCCGAGTCATGCCCAGAGAGGGCTCTAGTTCCTAAGTTTAGCCCTGAGGGAGCTCCAGTTTCTATGTTTAACCCCAAGAGGGCTCCAGTCCCCGGATCCAGCCCAGAGAGGGCTCCTGTCCCCGGATCCAACCCAGAGCGTCCTCCAGTGCCCGTGCCTCCAGAGCGCCCTCCAGTGCCTACGCCTCCAGAGTGCCCTCCAGAACCCCCTTCTTCAGAGCGCCCTCAAGAGCCCGTTCCAGCCAGGAAACCTGTAATTCCCCCAAGGAATTTTTTTGGGGGGGCTATAGGGGTCCAGCCATAGTGGCCAGGATGAGGGTCGAGGCCAAGGCCATGAAGGTCGTCCCGCCATGGCGCCCCGAGTTCCCTGTTCCACCCTGGCCCTCTGGACTGCCTGTCCCGCCAAGGCCTCCCGAGCTCCCTGTGCCACTCTGGCCCTCTGGACTGCCTGTCTCGCCAAGGCCTCCCAAGCTCCCTGTTCCACCCTGGCCCTCTGGACTGCCTGTTCCGCCAAGACCTCCCGAGCTCCCTGTGCCACCCTGGCCCTCTGGACTGCCTGTCTCGCCAAGGCCTCCCGAGCTCCCTATTCCACCCTGGCCCTCTGGTCTGCCTGTCCCGCCAAGGCCTCCCGAGCTCCCTGTGCCACCCTGGCCCTCTGGACTGCCTGTCTCGCCATGGTGCCCCAAGCTCCCTATTCAGCCATGGCCTCCCGAGTCCCCTGTTCTGCCTTGGCCCCCTAAGCTCCCTGCTCCACTGTGGGTCCCGGAACAGGCACCACCCTGGAGGCCTTCCGTCAGGTAACCCTGTCCCTAGAGGCCTCCAGAGCGCCCACCCCCCTCCCCATTGGATGTTGTAATGGCACGGGACGTGCCTTCTGGGAGGGGGGGAGTAAATGTCAATCCTGTGTCCCTGTGTCTTGTGTTTTTGCTCCTCATGTGCCTTCCTTGCCCTAGTTTCTCCCTCATGTCTATATTTGGTTTTCCTGTTCGGCTAAAAACACATCTCTTCTATCTTTATTTGACCCTCAAACTCTAGCACTCTCTATTCTAATTATATTCTTAAAAAAAATTTAATTAAATTTTAAAAAACTTGCCCCTTTTAGGCTTGCACTCTTCATTTACTAACTGCTTGTTTTCTTTAAAAAAAAAAAAAAACTAACTAACACTAGCTTCTCTATTCTTTTTGTATTCTATCTGTTTTCTTTTTATTTATTATACAATTAACAAAAGTAAAATAGGCCTCTTACACTAGCTTGCTATATTCTTTTTCTATTCTATTTTCTTTTTATTATATAATTAAAAAAAAAAACTTGTTATGTGGGCTGCGTTAAGCTAACTGAGACTTTTTATAGCACTTGCATATCATTGCTCTTTTGTTGATTTTGATTGCTTCCTTGTCCTCATTTGTAAGTCGCTTTGGATAAAAGCATCTGCTAAATGACTAATTGATAGGAAACTGAATTAGTCCCACCTCAGCCTTGTAGGAAAGCCATCTCTGAGGGCCATCTGAGCTTGATGTTATGACCTTTAGGAAACCTGTGAAGATTTTACAGCGTCTTCAGAGAAATTGCAGCTTTTAATTTCCCAAATAAAACTCACACTTTTAGAAATGCACCTTAAATAAGTCTCTTAAAACAGATATATTTAATCAAAAACACAGTAAAACAGTAATATTAAGAAAAATTATTACAACTTAAAATAACTGTTTTTTATTTAGAAGTTTTTAAAATATAATTTATTCTTTTGATGGCAAAGCTGAATTGTTTTTATTTATTTATTTATTTTCTGATTAAGAATCATTTATTATTATCAATGTTGAAACAGTTGTGCTGTTTTTTTTTGGAAACTGTAATTTTTTTGAATTCTTGAGAAATGAAAGAATTTATTTAAAAAATCTTACTAACCCCAGTGTACATGCAAAAATTAGTTGTTTTTATTGTGTGTAATGCATGTCACTTAAAGTAGCGGGGATAGATTGAGACTGATTACAGACATGCTTGATGTAATCTCACAAAATTTTGAAGGGTAAACTCACGGAAATAATTTCATTATAAGATTGAAACCACTTAGAGTCAAAAGTTTTTAGTTTTTGAATACTATATATTTTGCATAATAACATAGATGCTATGAATATATTATTTAATTCCATCACTAATAACCTGTGCTCTGTGCACTTTAATGTCCTTAAGTGTGTGTGTGTGTGTGTGTGTGTGTGTGTGTGTGTGTGTGTGAGTGTGTGTGTGTGTGTGTGTGCGTGCGTGCGTGTGTGTGTGTGTGTGTGTTCAGAGATGTCCAGTGAGTTACAGCACAGGCTGGATAAGAGTCCCAACATGAGCGGAGGCATTTCGGACAAGAGCAGAGAGAGAACAGTCCCAGGACAGAGAACAGACTCACCTCAAAAAGAAAGAGGCCAGGATTCCCAGCAAGACCACATCTAAACTCCCCACCAGCACCAAGAGATCAGACAGAGATCTCTGTGTTCTGCTGGTCCAGATTGGTCCAGAGTTATAGAGACATGTCATGTTCTTTTCTCTTTAAATGCACCAGGATTGATTTGCTTCCCAAATAGTTTCTAGTATATTTTGTCATGTTCCACACTGTTGGGGACAGTTGGTAAAGTGGATTGCACTTGAAGACCAAAATGGCAAAGTGGTTCTCGTTTAAGCCGTGCCTTTCTATAGAAATGTTTTGATGGTAAGCAATTCATTTCACTTCATAAACAAATGCATGTATTCTTTCTGACCTTCTTGTTCAGAAATTACGCTGCCGTTCAAAAGTTTGGTATCTGTAAGATTTTTAATGTTTTTAAAGAAGTCTCTTCTGCTTATCAACGCTGCATTAAAAAAAAAAACTGTGAAAAATTGTGAAATATTATTGCAATTTTAAACAACTGTTTTCTATGTGAATATATGTTAAAATGTAATTTATTTCTGTGATCAAATCTGAATTTTCAGCATCATTGCTCCAGTCTTCAGTGTCACATGATCCTTCAGAAATCATTCTAATATACTGATTTATTATCAATGTTGAAACACTTTCAAGTATACTTTCAAGTATATTAAAATAGAAATCAGTTAGTTTAAATTGTAATAATATTTCACAATATTACAATTTTTTCTGTATTTTTGATTAAATAAATGCAGAGAAATCTTCTGTTCACTAAAAAAAAAAAAAAACATTAAAAATCTTATTGACCCCAAACTTTTGAACAGCAGTGTAAATGTGCATTTAGCACTTGGTTAGTAATGATGGCTAGTGTCACTTCTGTGACTGAGGTAGGATTTTAAGTGTGGCAGAAACCTTTCAGATATGGAGGTAATCGGTCTCCCCAGCGCCCTCGAGCTCATGTTCAGCATTTCATCCCTCAAGTTCACTCATACATATGTGTCACCTCAGGAAAAACCAATCTGATCAAATCACACAGCAGGCTCTCAGCCTCTCGATGACTCTGTATCTACTGTGGCTGCTGCTTCAGACGGACCCTTTCTCTCCTGATATCACTCTCTCAGTACTGTTTTTTTCCTCCTGGATCTGAGTGCTTGTGATGAATGCAGTTGTAGGTGACTCGTACGCACTTCTCTTCTCATCTGTGTGCTCAGAGGTTTCTCTCATGAGCCTTGAATGCAGAGAGACTTCAGGTCTGTCATGTGAAATGATCATAACAGTCAGTCTGTGGGAATCATGAGCTTTATTCACACACATTTACTGCTTACAGGTGAAGTGTGTAATTTAAGCCTCTCTACAGTGGCGGCTGGTGGCAAATGTTCTAGGTGGGGCACCAAATCCAAAAATTTTAGCATACATCCCGATATGATTTATCCCAGTATAACAAAAAGAAAAGGATTAACACATGAAATATTTAAAAATAAAGAAAACTGTTTTACCAAATTAAAGATTGAGGATTCTCACAAAACTATATTTTCTGCAAGCTTTTTTCAAGAAAAAAATGAAAACATTTTGTTTTTAATTTTAATAATAATTCAAAATTGATGTATACAGTGCAACAGCAAAATCTGTGAGAAAAATAAATGTTACATTTAGACCATTTTCTATCCATATATAAATAACTACAAGTCAAGCTGCAGTACCAAGCAGGACCACACGGAGACGCCAACAGACCACTATCCCAGTCGCCTTAAAGTTAACTAAATATACACGGATCTGTATTCAGAATTATCAAACAGAGCAAAACACAAAATAAAAAAAATAAATAAAAACATTATGAATTTGTTGAGTGTGGTGATCTGAAGGCAGCTCAACATGACTGACCAGTGAACAGTTCCTCTGTCAGAGTGAATGTTGATGCCAATACACCACTGTACATAGCAAACTTCTATAAAAACACGCTTCTTCAGCGAGTGTCCGTTATAAAACACTTCCCAGACATGCGATCATACTGAAATGTGTTCATAAACCTATCAGAGAGCGCACATACACGGTTTGTTTATTTACACACTAATAGTAACGGACTCGCGCGCATCTAATAATGTAAGTTATGATTCATATATGTCACTGACTGTAATCGTCTTTACCTCCATTACAATCGTCATCCATCAAAACTTCACTGATAAGATACTGGTTTGCTTTATTCAGCCCATACAGACTAGCCCTGACTTCATATTTCTTCTTATTAGCGGTATGCTTGTTCCGACCAATCGCTGCAAAAGTTAAGGTTACGCATGATGACGAAAGCACGTTAGTGCGAGCCCTCCCGGAACCCATAGAGATTGCATTGCAGTGCCTGAAGTTTGAAAAAAAAAAATCTTTGTATGGAAGTCTATGGGAACACTCGGGGCGATTCTCAGTTTGACAGAAATCGCCCAAAAAGGGGCGGTACTACACAGAACGTGACTCGACGCTGATTGGACTATATTTCCCTAGGCAGAACAAACAGTATAGAAGAGTCAGAGCCTCTATGGCTCTGAGAAGAGTGAAAGCTAGCGTAACACTGTGATTGAATGTGAAAGAAAAAAAATCCCTCCCTTTCGCGCTTTGGTGGTGCGTCGCCCAATCGCCCTAATGGAGAAACCGCCCCTGCCTCTCTAGTAGCACCAGTCCAGAGTTATTGCAAAAGTCGTTTGATTTATATATGGTGCTATAGGGTGTTGTGTGTGGTTGCCAGAGCATTGCCATGCAGTTGTTGTTTCTAAAGTGCTCATAGTGGTTTCTTACTGGCAAAAACAGCCCACTCCAAGTCTCTCTGACATCACGGTCCCTAGATATGAATCAGTGGGATTTTTTTTCTGTGAGTGTAAACTGTGAAACACTAATATTATTTTTACATGCTGATTTGGTGCTCAAGAAACATTTCTTATTATCATTTTTGTTAAAAACTAAACTATTTTTAAAAATATATTATAATTTTTTTTTGTAGAAGCCATGATACGTTTTTTTTTTTTTTTTTCAGGATTCTTTAAAGTAAAAAAAAAAAACAGCATTTATTTGAAGTGGATATCTTTTGTAAAATTAGAAATGTCTTTACTGTCACTTTGGATTAATTTAGTGCATCCTTCCTGAATATTCATTTCTTGGTAACACTTTAGAATAGGGAACACATATTCACTGTTAGCTATGAGTTTCCCCTCAATAAACTCATAATGTGCTACTTATCAATAGTTAGTAAGGTACACTCTTAAAAATAAAGGTGCTTCAAGATGCCATAGAATAACCTTTTTTTGTCTAAATGGTTCCATAAAGAACCTTTAACTTCTGAAGAACCTTTTTTGAAACAGAAAGAAGGTTCTTCAGATTATAAAAAGGTAAGAAAGAAACGATTCTTTAAAGATCCTTTGACTGAATGGTTCTTTGTGGAACCAAAAATGGTTCTTCTGTGGCATCGCTGTGAAGAACCCTTTAAGCACCTTTATTTTTAAGAGTGTTGTTGTTAAGTTTAGGTATGGGGTGGATTAATATGCTCATGCAGCAGAATAAGGCAATATGTGCTTTATAAGTACTAATAAGCAGCAAATGTACTGATAATATGCATGCTAATAAGCAACTATATAGTAGTGAGAACTGGTCCTTAAAATAAAGTGTTACCAAATTCTTTTTTTTTTCCTTCTTTTTTTTAACCCCAGATAGTTGAATGGAAATGTATCACAAAAATGCCACAAAAATATTATGCAGCAAAAACTTTTTTCAACACTGAAAAAAAAAAAAAAAAGTTTCTTGAGCGGCAAACTAGTTCTGAGGTATAACACTATATGACACTAAAGATTGTAATGGATGCTGAAAATGTGGCTTTTGAGAAATAAAATAAAAATGAATAATCAATTAAATTAATGTTTTGCAAAATAAATGTCTGTTAATAAGAAAGATGACCCTACTCAGCAGTTAAAGCATCACCTGCATGCAAACCAGCCAAACCTCAACCTCCTACTAGATACAAAGGTGATAACACAATAAACTAAGCAGCTTATCTGCCCTGTTTGTAGATAGAAAGACAAAATTATGAATGTATAATAATCTTATGAATATAATACATAGAAATCTTTTTTAACCTCAAATAACATTTCTTGATAACACCACTGAGTGTCACTGCTCTACAGAGACATGTTTTATCAAATACGGTTAGCAGCTACAAGTGTAATTTCTGCTTTTTATTTAATTTAAGTTCCTATGGTCAGCAATATGTATTGAGTCAGCTCAGTATGTATTGAGCTTCGACACTTCTGTTAATAAGTCAGATATTTGCCCACAGTGTTATCCTGATCATTTATGTTTCTCTAGTCCTCATGAGCATCTGTGAGATCGTGATGGTGTTCACTACATGCAGCACAGGAGATGCGCAGATTGATTTTATTTTTCTGAGCAGCAAGGCAGCGTGGGTGAAATTAATGAGTGAAATCTCTCTTGTTTTGCAGGAATCAGAACTGCCAGAGATGACCCTCGATCCTCCTTCAAACTGCAGGTAGGTCTGGGAGTTTGCCATGTAGTGATGGTAATATGATGGTCTAATGATGGTCATGTAGTATCCCATCTAGAAATGTTTCATGTTCTGGGATTGTTTTCAGTGGCAAGTTTTATTTTAGTTCCCAGAATGTTCAGCTAAAAGTTAGTATAACATTCTCTAAAAAACATTCTAAAAATGTTATTGATAACATTGTTAGAACATTATGGTCTAACATTCTAATAAAGCTTCCCATCACACTAGATGTGGACTTACATTGCTCAGAAGTCAAATTTTGGTTGAAAGTGAAAACCCAACCTTTGTCTGATGTCAAGCTCCAGAGTAAATAACTCCAAAAACAGCATTACCAGCTTCACTTATAAACCAGATTGACTTTATTTCTGCCATACATTTACAAATGTTCTTATTGAGATTAACAGAGGTTTAGATGTTGATGTCTGTTTGAAAGTAATAGTTTGGTTTGATGTCACCATTATGGTGATCATTGTTTGCTTTAGTTGGGCAATTTGACTCTTGACTTTTGATGTTTTTGTCTAGCTGCTGTAACTATGTTTGTTATGGTGAAAACAGCAAGAGAAAATGTGCTCAGACGTTGTTGGCTACTTGTGGGTAATAAAGATATTATCATCATGCAGTGATCTGATTACTGATCTCATCTAGAGTCTAATCTATGCTGTTAATTTCATATCAGAGACTGTAGTAACGTGTTTCAACAGCATAAGGTCCAGCAATGCTTTAATCACATAATCTGTATTTCTAGCTGTAATTTTTAAAACACATTATTCACGAGTCTCTTTGAACTGCTGAATCCTTAGACACACACAGACATCAAGAATCAGTGTATGAATCTCAACAATGGTGACATGCTTCATGCTGCAATGCATTCTGGGAGCCCTGCATGAGTTTTGTATGATGCACCCAGAATACAGTGCAGCATGAAGCATGTCACCATTGTTGAGATTCATACACTGATTATTGATGTTTGTGTGATAAAGTTTTTTTTATATATAAATCTTTGAAATTGTCTGATTACAATTCTGATGGATCTCAGTCTGTAGAACCATTGAGTTACCATAATAAATAATGTCAGAGGTGTAAAGTCCAGGGATCAGAAAGTAAAAGTCCTACCATTTGTTTATTCCACCCATGAAATCAGCCAAACTAAAGCAAACACTGGTCTCCATGATGGTGGCATCATTTTAACCAATAAAACATCTGTTCCTCTGTAATTCTCAATAACAGCAGGTGTTCATCACTAATGCACAATCATCATTTAATTAGTCACTTAATTATCTCATTAACTTTAACTCTTTGAGGACTTGGGATTTGACTTGAGACTCGTTTGTGACTTGAAAGGAATGACTTGGTTCCTCCTCTGGTGAAATCAGCTGCTGAGTTCATGGGTGGAATAAACATATGGCAGGACTTTTACTTTCAGGCCCCTGGACTATCCACCTCTGAATAATGTGCAACTAATACCATAGATTAAACTTGATGAAATCAGATAATCAGACTGCTATGTGATGATATGTTAATCATCAGCAAGCATCCAGCATCATTTAATCACATGTTGTCTTGCTGTTTTTGCCACAACAAACTTAGCTAGAGAAAAAACATCAAAAAGTCAATAGTCAAATTGCCCAACTAAAGTGAACACTTATCACCATAATGGTAACATCAAACCAAACTATTACTTTCAAACAGACATCAACATCTAAACCTCTGTTAATCTCAATAAGATCTTTTGTAAATGTCTGACAGAAATAAAGTCAATCTGGTTTATAATAAGTGAAGCTGGTAATGCTGTTTTTGAAGTTATGTAATGAATTTGGAGCGTCATCAAACAAAGGCTGAGTTTTTACTTTCAACCAAAACTTGACATCTGAGCAGAATTTGATTCCACATCCAATATCGAATGGAAAGTTTCACGCTTAAATCTTAATTAGAATGTTAGAGAATTATGTTCTAATAATGTTATCAATAAACATTTTTAGAATGTTTTTAGAGAATGTTATCCTAACTTTAAGAGAACGTTCTGGGAACTAAAATAAAACTTGCCACTGAAAACATTACCAGAACATAGCATAATGTTCTCAGAACATTCTTAGAACAATAACATACCTAGCTGGGATGTAGTATATCCTTTTTTTGCTTGAGGCGTCTCACAAAGAACTGAGATTCTAGTGTCTATCACAGTTTATAATCCAGGGGTCTTGGTGTTTTTGTGTGATGCCTTCAGGTCTGTGTGTGTCAGTCAAGAGCTGATGCTCTTGGGTAAAAGCGCCTGTTGTGTTGAAGACTGCCGTGTAACGTTCATTTTCTGTTCTAGCTGTTCTGATGACCCAGAGCAGAGCTTTTTGCTCTTCTATCACACTGAGGCCCTGACAGTTGAAAGGAATATTCTGGGTTAAATACAACTTGAAGCTGCTATAAACATTTTTTTTGTTGTTGTTTTTTACAATGGGTGTGATGTGTTTTGAAAATGTTCCCATAATGCTTAAGCATAACACATGTTACCTTGAGACTTCTATGCATTTTTTCAACCTATTATGACCAAGTATATTTAGGGCTGGGTAACGAGTTTGATACTTTTTACTTTTATAAAATTTAAACTATGCTTTTACTCAAAACTCACTAAAACACTATTGAGTGTTTACAGGATTTTGGTCATACAGTGTTGCAGAAATACATTTTTTATTAATCTACACCTGCTTAGTATTTCTCATGTAAACATACTGTATTGCTACGAAAATAGACAGAATCACTTGAAAATCACATACAAATCATTCTGTCGTAATCAAGTTTTTATTAGCTTCATCTTTCATCCCTATAAATGTTTTTCTGTAAGTGTAATGCATGGAGACAGGGCAGGTTATGAATGTGTAATATGAGTGACAGATGAGCAGCGAATGAGCTTCATCTGAGTCAGAACAGCGATCGTGGAAGAGAAAACACAACAGAAGACAGCGCTAGAAGCAGGCAATGCTCATCGGATAGCGTAAAACAGTGGAAAATGATAGAAGTGATGATTCTTTCTAAGCTATGCATTTTAAAACGAAAACACACTAGTGGAAAGGGACATTAGTCCTCGGGACATCATCAGTGAAGAGAGGGATTGTCTGTCTTCTGAAAAGCGGACATGCTAATTTTTTGAAGAAGAAATGCTGAGTGATTTAAAGGTCTTAAGTATGCAGTAGTGAGCATCACATACGGACTTGAAACTGTTCATTTAGCACTGAAAAATATTTAAACTTTATTAAAACTATTTGCACTGATTTATTGTGTTATACATTTTGTTCCTTTGTGCAGTGGCTCAGGAGATGAGTCTTTGAGTCGGTAAAAACCTCAACAAACTGAAAAAATAGTTTTATGAGGAAATGTGTAATGTATGTTTTTTGAGGTAATGTGTAATGTAATCTTGTTAAAATAGATTTCATAAAATTGGCATCAAAAAAAGTTTCATTCAGGAACCGGTATCAAAGTCCAGGTATCAGTATCGGTATCGGTATCGATATTGATATTGAAAATTTCTGAATGATACAAACCCTAAGTATAACACACCAGGAAGGGAGGGAAGCCTGACACGAAATGATGGTTCAAGCAACAATTTTTGCCAGATTTCTCTCCCATTTCACTTGCACAAAACCTCCAGTGTATGTGTGTTACTGTATATTTTTCATTAGTTTTGATGAACTGCAGCAAAATTTGAAATTTATTTTCCACGGCAATGGTGCTTAAGTTGCATTTATCCCAGAATGTTCTTTAAAATCTGTGTCTGTTTAATGGAGGGATAGGGAAAAAGTGTTTGTGGGTTCTTGAGAGGCTGGTGGAAGGACAAATTGATGGAAAATCTCTGTGACTAATGTTTGGGAGCGGTCACGCAAGTGTCAACATGTATCTGCGCCTCTCCGCTCACATTAAGAGTGTGTGTGTGTGTGTGTGTGTGTGTGTGTGTGTGTGTGTGTGTGTGATCTTTCTGATATTCACCTGCTTCTATTCACATCCAGCTGCCTCCAGCTCAGCATGCAGGAAAATCTTTCCGCTAAACACATTTCATTTGAAAAGGGACGCGAGTTGGGCTGCCGATTTCACAGTCCATAAATTCACCATTTTAAACGTTTCTTCAGATTTCAGCTCAACACCGCCAGACAGTAATCTGACACACTTTTATAACTCATGCTTTTTAGGGTGGAGTGGTCATCAGTGCTTGAAATAAACATGCTATGTCTAATGGAAGTCTCATAATTACATAATATTAATGATCTTGGGATAAAAACATTCCCAAAATAATAGTCAGTCTGGTGGTATGTAGTCACAATACATCACAAAGCAGATTCTGGAGTATGTGTGTTTAAAGGAATAGTTCACTCTCAATGAAATCTACATCATCTTCTAAACCCTCATTACTTCTTCTGCTGTAGAATACAAAAGGAGATGTTTTTCTGCTCTTTTTCCATACAAAGAAAGATTTTAGTGCTCCAAAACATGCAAAAGCTTAATAAAAGCACCAGTAAAGAAATCCACGCTGCTTGTGCGATATGTGAGGAACAGACCAAAATTTAAGTCATTATTAATAGAAACACTTCTACAAAGTTATGGGGGGAAAAAATCATATTCGGATATGCATGTCATTTTTCTGAACTTTTCTAAACTGTTTCCTTCCTGCAGGTGTGGAACCTTTATCAGGTTTCCTTAATGAAAATGTTTTAGCAATGTAATCAGTGCGGTGGAAATTGAATGTCAAAGTTGTGAAGTTCATCAGTGGGACTGAATTATTAATGGTAGAGCTGAAGATCTGAAAAAGGGTTTTGCATAGTGAAGATGCACAGAACAATCTTTATTTAAAGTGTTCTTTTACAGAGTGAAATGTATTAAAAATTAAATAATTTTTGGTGAATTGGATTTTTAGTAAATACACATCCCTTAAAGGGATAGTTCACCCAAAAATGAAAATTCTGTCATCATTTACTCACCCTCAAGTAGTTCCAAACCTGTATGAATGTCTTTGTTCTGCCAAAAACAAAGGAAGATATTTTGAAGAAAGTTTGTAACCAGGCTGATTTGGGGCACCACTGACTTCCATAGTAAGAAAAAAAAATACTATGGAAGTCAATGGTGCCCCAGAACTGCTCTGTTTCCCACATTCTTCAGAATTTCTTCCTTTGTGTTCAGCAGAACAAAGACATTCATACAGGTTTGGAACTACTTGAGGGTGAGTAAATGATGACAGAATTTTCATTTTTGGGTGAACTATCCCTTTAAGATATATATTCATTTGTCAGTTTGCTCTGTCAGTAATGAATCTGTTTTGCTGATGTAAATGCTGTCTGTGTGTATGGAGTCCTGCTGTGAGCAGCACTAATCGCTCTGACATCTGTGTGTTAGTGAACAAACACTCTCATCCTCAAATTAAATTCTTGGTAAGATTAGAAAATTAGTTTTCTAGCTCGCCATCAGGTCTGTTGAAGAATGATTTAAGTGTAAGCTTAGATGAAATGAAAACATAGGATCTTCCTCCTGTTGTAATGATTTTTGACACCCTGATGGAGTGTGATTGATTGAATGTGACAGCGGTGCTGGAAAAGGCACACGGCAGATGCAGTATGGCTGCTTTCATCTGCACTCTAGTTTTATTTAATTACCATATCCTTTCATAACAATCCAGCTCACATTTTGATGCGAATCCCTCGGCTGTCAACAGAAAACCGCGTTGGATCCCGAGGTAACTTGGTCGGCCAAGCTTATACTCCAACACTATTGTAGTTATTCCTATTGCATGGCTGTTTGGATTACTTGATTACTGTTGGTCAGACTCTGCACTGAGCAGTCGAATAATTTTGTATACTGATGGCTAAACTGTATATGGCCCTCAGATCATGCCACGGTCTGTCTATTTATGCGCAAGCATTAGAGTAGTTCTGAGTTATGGCATCTTGTACCTAAAAATTTCAGTAACACTGTGGTATAGGAAACAATTCTCAATATTAACTGGTTGCTTAGCATGCTCATTATTGGCTGTTTATTAGTGCTTATAAAGCACATATTCTACATCCCTAGAATATGGGATACATCATCTGAAAGCTGAATAAATGAGCTTTGATGTATGGTTTGTTAGAAAAGAACAAGATACAACCGAGATACAACTATTTGAAAATCTGGAATCTGAGGGTGCAAAAAAATCAAAATATTGAGAAAATCCCCTTTAAAGTTGTCCAAATGAAGTTCTTAGCAATGCATATTACTAATCAAAAATGAAGTTTTGATATATTTACGGTAAGTAATTTACAAAATATCTTCATGGAACATGATCTCTACTTAATATCCTAATGATTTTTGGCATAAAAGACAAATTGATCATTTTGACCCATACAATGTATTTTTGGCTATTGCTACAAATATACCCCAGCGGCTTAAGACTGCTTTTGTGCTCCAGGGTCACATATGGTGAACATGAAACCTAGATTTCCAGTGAAAGCAAGAAAATAAAAGCACAGTTTATAAGAAAAGGGAACCAGTAGAAACACAGAGCTGAGTGAGAAAGAACTTAAAATAGATTTTGTTACACTGAAGATAAATATGTATTTATGCAGAATAATAAAAATCTATAAATTAATAATCTTGTTGGTTTTCTACATTGTAATGGTCCCTTTTTCTTTTTCGGAAGCTTTAATTTCTTAGCTCAGCTATTATGATGAAATAAACCTTGAGAGTGATATAATGACCAGCTGTGGGCATCTCTTATGTAAACATTCTCTCTCTCTGTGTGTGTGTGTGTGTGTGTGTGTGTGTGTGTGTGTGTGTGTACCTACTTAACCATATTTTGAGGACAAATTTGTACCCAAAATTGAGGTAAACCTAAAAACCTCCCTTTGGGGACGTACTTATTTGTAAAACGGGTTTAAAAATAAACTAAATTGTAAAATTTGAAATTGTAAAAATGCAGAAAGTTTCCTGTAAGGGGTAGGTTTAGGTGTAGGGTGTGTAGGGTGATAGAAAATACGGTTTGTACAGCAGAAAAACCATTACGCATATGGAATGTCCTCATTTAGATAGCTAAGTAAATGTGTGTGTGTGTGTGTGTGTGTGTGTGTGATTTCTGCATGAATTGATGAGTCATGAATTCTGTGATCATCAGAAATGAAGGCAGTTCTATAAATGAGTGTGTTATTCATGAACAATAGAAGTCTTTCGTTGTAATTCACAGTTAGTAATGTTTGCGGTTGGTATTTAACGGACGCTCTGAACAGCTGGTTAGTGGCCAGTTGTTTTTGGGCATGCCTTTAGAGCTGGACTGGCACGGATTGTGTCGGTTTGCACACCCTCGGTTCAAGCGCCTTTGTCCTGGCAGAGGACACGTCTGCCTGACCTTTAGACCTGGATTCTTCTGGTTACTGCTTTTAAACAACAGCAAGCAAACACTTTAGGAAGTGGAGGTATGTTTTGGATCATTTAAAAGAGAGAGACAGAGGAAAGAAGGTGAAAAAACGTTTATATAGAAAATGAAGCTTGCCATTTACTTTGAGTCATCAAGCATATGACTTGTGAAAAGTCACTATTTATTCAAAAAGATACCACAAAGCAATATTGTGAAATATTATTGCAATTTAAAACAGCTGTTTTCTATTTGAATATATTTTAAAACATAATTAATATCTGTGATGCAGTGCTGATTTTTCAGCATCATTACTCCAGTCTTCAGTGTCACATGATCCTTCAGAAATCACGCTAATATGCTGATTTCTGCTCAAGAAACATTTCTTATAATTAGTAATGTTAAAAACAGTTCAAAACTGTATAGAGATTGTTTACCCCCAAACCATAACCAAAAAGCCATATGGACTTGTGTGCAATATTCCAAGAATTCATGTGATACATTTGTGTGATAAACGGATTGATATTAATGTGTTGTTCACTGATAGTTTTCCTCTCAGTGAACTGATGTGACCAGATCGATGAGTCTGTGAGTTCAACTCAGGAACTGAATCAGTCTCAGTATTTATGTCGGTTGTTGCAGGTATAGCTCAGATCTAATAATGTTTCACTTTATGGTCTCACTTTACACATATTTGTAAGATGTGTAAATAATGTGAGAAGAGAAAAAAAGAAATTCTCTGTACCTCAAGTGGATTTAAACAAACTGAGAAACCAAAAAGTGTTGGGCTCTCATCTACCGTCAGCATTCACAAATATGCATTTCATTTAAACAAGCTATTCTTTGAATATCTAATAATCATTTTAATATTTCACTAACCTTGCAAACATTGTTGAATTCAGCTGTGAGATACTACTTTTATATGCTATAACACATGCTATACCACTAAACTATACTTATACTATAAAATGCATCAGATATTCTCAAAAACAGCATTGCTTCCTTGTCTGTTGACCTAAATGTCTCATAGCGTTTCTCATCCCAGAGCCAATCTCCTCAAATCCATTCAGATTATCCCTAGAGGAGGAATATCTGCCAGCATTCATCACATTTAGTCATGAGTTGTGTTTACATGGATTACTTACTGTAAAAATAGGCACCAATTCACCAATTCATCAGAAATATTTCAACCAAAAATGAATAGTCAGTCATTTATTCTGATCTGAATGACTGACTTTCTTTCCTTGGAACACACTCACAAAAAGAAATGTTAAAGAACATTTGGGTCTGTCATGCATTTCATTGAAAAAAAAAAACATAAAAGTATAATAGTTCATATGACTCTTTACAAGCCTTTTGAAGTAATTCAATATGCAGAACGAATCAAAATTTAAGCCGTTGAAAGTCATTCTGTCTGCTGTTGCTCTTAAATCTCATTCATGCTCATATACTGTATAGTCAAATATGACACTTCAAGTCACTGCAGCTTTAAGCGTGATACCAAATGTCTTTGTTTCTCATAACCAGTTGCACTGACTGTGCTATACGTTTGATTATGACTATTAACTTTTGAGTAAGCTAGCCATTTTAAAGCAGCTGAGACAGCGAGAGCAGAGAGCTGGTGCTGGTGTGTCTGGAGGTGCTGTAGATGACACAGATGTGGAGTAAATGAAGCTGCAGCTGAATTCATAAAGAGGACAACAAGAAGCCAAAGCTCAGTGCTGTGACCACATCATGTCTCTCTTACTTTCTCTGTGCTATTAATGTGCACGTAAACATGCGCATCTTTCTTCTCAGGAATGCTTTCCACGATGAAAGTGTGTCTCACTTTACTAACCACAGCTTTCTATGTATGCCTTTCTCTCACACATGCAACTCTGTTTCTCAGTTAAGCCACATATCTTGTGTCACATCAGTTCACACTGCACATCAAAGCACACACACTCACACACACACACACACACACACACACACACACACACACACACACAAACATCCTATGGAGGGTATGCACAAACATGTTTAATGAATTTAAAAAACAGCATTTTTTACTGATTTTTCAAGTAAATACCTGCCTAAAGGAAGGTTTTTGAATAGACATTATTAAGCAGAGTAGCATATATATTAGACAAAAAGAAAATGAAGCTGAATTTTACTGCTGTTTAGTAGCATGCTAAACTCTCCATAAGATATTTGTAATAGACAAAAAGTTGCGAGCTGTGAAAATTGCATGTGATTTGGGACCTTTATACAGTGTGTGCCATCAAAAAGGCTTCCAGCTTAAACAACTAAAAATCAAGATACGTCTTACTTTAATTCACTGCCAAACCTCTGCAATTCTAAAATGTAAATATTTTAATTTTTATTATTTAGTTACTTATTTTAATCTGTGTACATTTCTATCAATTAAAAAAGGGAGGTGGATGTACACAAACATTTGCTTAGTAAACTAAATGAGGAGGATATGCCATAAATTTCTGTGTTTTTTATTTTTTATATAAAGCTTATTAGCTATAATGACTATAGATTAACCCACATGTTAAAACATTAAAAAAATAATAAAATTTTTCCCAGTTGAGGATGTCTCTGGTTGTCCTTCTGAGGGCAGATTTATGCTGTTTTATCCTTTAACTATTGATAACTAAACACACACACACAGTTGAGCTGCTGAAATCAGCTCTACACATCTGTGTCTTTCCTTTTGAGTGCACACACACTGACAGTGAGTCATGACAAACTGTTATCTCAAACATCCCTCATAAACTTACTGCTGAATCCTTTTCTATTGCTTGTAATGTGCTGCCTAATAAACTACCTTTAATGCACCCCCCCCCCACACACACACACATCTTATCTGAGTCAACCTGTGTGTGTGTGTGTGTGTGTGTGTGTGTGTGTGTGTGTGTGTGTGTGTAGACAAGCAGAGGTGTCACTAAGCTAGGTAATGCAAGTTACACAATCAGATTACTATTTTCAAGTAACTAGCAAAATAACACATTACTTTTTAATTTACAATATATGTAAATTATACTTTTTAATTTACAAAATATCTGAGTTACTTCTTCAAATACTTTGTTTTCCATGCATTGACTGACAGCTCTCCTGTCCTCATGTTGAGAGAAATCAGGAGTAAGTGCAGAGGCTTTGTGTGCGCTGTGTGAACATGATCTAGACTAAATGTGAACATGCATTTACTCATCTCATTCGCACAAAAACAGATTCAGTGTTCCTCAAAATTAACAAAAACAGTGAAATGCAAACTCAGGATATGATTCAAACCTGCAATAATTAAATATGTTAAATAACGCAAATGTCCTTTATTTATTTGAATGCCATTTTATTAACCAAAAAAAAGCAAGTCTTTGCTGCTGACCTTCGATGATCCATACGCAAAAAAGACTTTAGATAAACATAACATCTGTGTTTATTTTATTTATTTATTTATTTTTTGAATTGCTGAAGAGTGTTGAACCATTTGTCAAAAAAGAAGAGCATTTTTATATCAAAAACAAACATGCAAGCCAAGCCAAGAAAAAGTAAAGTAACACAAATTAGTTACTTTTTGGGGAGTAATGCAATATTGTAATGCATTACTTTTAAAAGCATCTTTCTCCAACACTGAATATCAGTGCTGATGTGCTTCACAGATGGAGAAACCCTGGGTCAGTCTGTGTGATCTGTGTTGATGACATTGCAGGGCATTCAGATGAGCTGAGCATGTTTAGTCAAGTGAAGGGATGTAGTGCAGATATCCCCTGCTCGGTGTTTAGGTAGCAGTGAACACTGCGAAAGGACCCTGTGATCTAGACTTGGCTTGTGTCTCCACGGCTGATGATAAAATCAGCAAATGCAGGTGTTTCAAAGCAGCTGCTGACAGAACGAAGCCGCTTCTCTGTAACAGACTGCCAGTCCCTGTGTAATTGTCTCAGCAGGCGGCCAGGTTTCCAGGCCTCTCGTGTGAACACTTCAATTCTTAATGTGCCCTTTTGTGCATCTCTTCATTGAGCCGTTGCCCTTAAACCCAGCCGTTAATGGCATATTATTTGCTTTCATCTCTCACGCTTTATAAACGGCACGAATATGACTGTGGTTTTAGCAGAAGCTGATGGCTGTGTGTAAATGAGCTGCCATGCACGGGCCGTTCTGGAGTCTGCATGTGTCAGGACACAAAGCTGTTCAGGAGATCCCTTACTGATCTAGCACGGGCCGAGCTGAACCAAACCGACTCTGGCCGCCTTCCCAACAAAGAATGCTCCTGGATTGCACACTTTCAGGGGGTAATAGAGTGATGCTAGTGAATGAGAAATGGCAGTAGTGTGCACAGCTGCAGTATCTGAATCTAATGTCTTTGTTAAGTCTAGATCACACTGATTTGCTCTGTTTACAGCCGGAAAAGACACACCTGACTTTAAGTTGCACATGGTCAAAATTGCATTGTTGAGATAAAAATAACACAAATACAGTCAAACCAAAATTTATTCAGACACCTTCAACATTTACTGCTAGACCACTGTATGAAATTTTTTTGGGTATAATATGTCACAGTTTACTTCATTTTGCTATCTTCACTTACATAGTGTCCTGCATCCACTAGTAAAAAAAAAAATCCAAAATCATATCTGGTGTCTGAATACTTTTAGGTTTGACTGCAAGCCGTTCTGGAATAACGGAAAATGCTTGTTAATGAAAAGAAATGTTTAAAAACATCATAAACAGCATAAAGATGTATTTTAGTTTCCCTCACTCCAGAACAAATCATGTGGGAAATGTGCTAAACTAATAAACTCAGGCTCATGTGCCTCTCTCATTCAGCATCAATCCATATTTGTGCTCTTTGTGCACGTTTTATGTGCTTGGTGTTAACTGCATTATAAAAGTTGCTTTGGAATATAAGCATGTTTCATTATAAAATTATAAAACTGACTTGTATTGCAGAAAAGTATGGTAGTTTGAAATGAACGTAATTATGGCAATAACTGTCACGCATTGCAAAGTAACTTCTGTGGCTAACGCTGCTATTCATGTATTTATGTGATTTCTTTCTTCTTCATCAGAACAGTGTTTATAGTTCTTGCTGCTGTAGGTGAATGTCTTAGCAATGTAATATTTTTAATTTCTGTAGGGCAGTATAGTAATATGTGTGAGTTTCAAGGAGTTTCTGTGAATGTCCTTTTACTTTTTTCATTATGAATTATTATCGTTTTTTTCTTGCAAAAGCCATAAATTTGACCGTATTTAAATTGCATATAATGCTGTAATAACCGTGTAACTCACAGTTAACCAGTTGCAGGTTTTCATTGTAGCACCCATAATTTCATTGACTTCTTGTGAGCACAATCTCTATAAAATTATTTTTAAAAATCATTATCAAGTATTCCCATTAAAACAAATAGAAATCTTATGAACTGGTCAAAGATATTAACAGGCATGTTTATGTTATTGAGTGAAAGAAGATCTCTGCTTAAGTGTGTGTTTGTGTATGAGTGTGTACTCGCATACTTCACTTCATCAGCACTGTGTAAATAAACACTACCTCACTCAGCATACTGTCACTATTAGTGTTTACTTGAGCTTTCATGTTAAAGCTGATCTGTGTGTGATTGTGTACACACTCATGGTGTGTTTGCATAAGAATGTTTTGCTACACTTGTAAGGACACGCTTGCATAAAACAGGCGATTTGGTGAATAACTGATTGAACTCTTAAGCTCAAACTGAGACAGTGACGTATTAGATATACATTGGACACATAAATATGTACTTGTGGGTTTTATTTGGAAAAAAAGTAAAAATTAAATCAAAAACGATTGACTGAAATTGATGTCACTAAGTGGGTAAACTAATTTCCCCTGTCATAACACGAAATCTGTTATGAAATCTGCCAGTTAGACTTAACTGACTTGTGCTAGGGGTCTTGTTGCCTGCTGTTACTGGAGGGCTGTTGTCCCTCACTGTGACACAGAAGCGTAATCTGTCTGCAGAAGTTGCTTCAGTGATGAAGTGGTGTGTTTCTTTTACTGAATTATCTTGATTTTTGAAATTGAAAGTGTGGTGATTGAGAAATGAGTAATAGATGATGTTATTGGCTGAAATGTGATATGATAGAGATGTGAATGCTCAAAGAGATGAATCACTCTCTTTTTGTCTTCACTTTTGTATTTTCTTACACTTTTTAATCAATGGCACAATTTTTGCTGACATGCAATTATATTATTTGCCTTTAACATACAAGTGCTTTTTTTCACTCTCAGAACAGTTAAATTAAAGCTGCATCTCTGTTTTGACACCTGCGGTTCTTACAGAGCATTTATTGATCTAAAAAGTAACTATTGGGTCATTCTGTGTCAACTCAACCAGAGGACCCCGGCTCAGATTTTTGGGTTACACTTTACTTGAAGGGGTGTGCATAAGACTGACATGACACCTTCATAATCATGACATGACACATGTCATGAATATGAAGGTTTTTTTATGCATGTTTATGACAAACTGTCATTAAGTGTCATTCGCTCAGTTATGTCATTTTTAATGCAAAGATGACATTGTTTGAGATGTCTTTGTTATGGGCTAGGGTTAGGGGTAAGGGTAGGGGTAGGGTTAGGTCAAATAATGTCATCTTTGCATTAAAAATGACATAGCTGAGCAAATGACACTTAATAACAGTTGTCATAAACATGCATATAACCTCCTTCATATCCATGACATGTGTCATGTCATGATTATGAAGGTGTCATGTCAGTCTTATGCACACCCCTTCAAGTAAAGTGTTACCGATTTTTGATTTTGTTAATATTTTTTTTCTGGTGAAAGAAATACATGAATGAAGAAGGCATCCAAAACATTAAATGTCATGGATGTATATTTACTGAGTAATCCACTATTTTGTAAAGCGTGGTCAAAATGACAATTTTCATCTGGGATACAGAGCCAAATTACAGAGGGACTTTAGAAAGGTGGCAGCATTATAATGTTACTTTTACACAAAGATTGATAGGTCTGTTAGTAAAATCTGCTGACTTTAGCAGTCTTTGTTGCATTATGTGCCATTGGTGACCATTCAAAAATGGGAAAAAGCACCTTTCAAGTTTTTTTTTTTTTTTTCAAAGTTTGCATGCCTATAACTCTGGAAGTATTAAAGATATCTTAATATCCTTTTAGATTTGGGGGCCTTAACAGATTTTCCTTTTTGGCATCTTCATTTTTAAGGCTGTTTATGGTTCAGTTCAAGAGATATTGGCTAAATATGGCTCCACTGCTGTGTTTTGTGTGTGTGTGTGTGTGTGTGTGTGTGTGTGTGTGTGTGTGTGTGTGTGTGTGTGTGTGTGTGTGCGCGTTTTTGTGAAAAGTCAGGACATAGATTTGTATAATGACAAAGGTATGACATAGGTATTACAAGGAGAAGGTACTCTTCTCTGTGACATTGGCCTCCCATGTCCCCACTTCTTTCAAAACGCTTATAAATCACACAGAATGAAGTGTATTGAAAATCTGAAATAGCAAAGAAAGTTTCCTGTAAGTGTGGTGGTTTAGGGTGTAGGGGTTGGTAGGGGCACAGTACATACAGTTTGTACAGTATAAACCATTACGCCTATGGGATGTCCCCACTTTTCACAAAAACGAACATGTGAGTGTGTGTGTGTGTGTGTGTACCTGTTTTTATATTCCGGTGGGGACTTAAACCTGAATACACACAGACTCATGGGGACTTGTGTCACGATGGGGACCTAAATTGAGGTCCCCACGGGTAAACAAGCTTATAAATCATACAGAATTAACTTTTTTGAAAATGTAAAAATGCAGAAAGTTTCCTGTGAGGGGTAGGTTTAGGTGTAGGGTTGGTGTAGGACGATAGAAAATACGGTCTGTACAGCAGAAAAACCATTACACCTATGAGAGTCCCCACAAGGATAGCGAAACAAGTGTGTGTGTGTGTGTGTGTGTGTGTGTGTGTGTGTGTGTTGTGCTTGAGTTCACTGTAAATACTGTGTAAACATGACTGAAAGGGTCTGAATTCTTTTCATGTAAACACACTTGCTCTCTCTCTCTCTCTCTCTCTCTCTCTCTCTCTCTCATGTGTTCAGATGAAAGTGTCATGTTTTTCCCCTGTCACTAATGAATATGAGATGCATGAAATATTTTCAGAAGCACTTAAGATCTCTCTAGAGTGCAGATCACTGAAACAAGCCATTTAACCTTATTACTCTCTGTAACTGCACAGAAGAAGATCACTGAAGCATCTGTGGGAATGCACTAGAGAGGAATCTGCTCAGATTGTGCTTTGTTGCCTGTTACAAGCCTTATTTATTGAATCAGAGCACAGTGAAGAAGCAGAGGCTATCAGCTGTTAAGAGTGATTCACTTTCTTTATAATGAAGACACATCGGGGCAGGATGCAGACTCCAGTTATTGAGTTTTATTAGCTCATTCTGCTGTGCTTCACAGAAGTAAATGTTGCAGTAAGTGTTTCTCTCTCAATGCTGGATTCACTCATTCTACTAGACTAAATGATTTTCTTCACAGACTTTTTCCCCCGCATTTTGCATCTTGTAAGCCAACAACCCCGGAAAGTGTGATCTTAGATATTTCTAGACCATGTAAAGCAACCAGACACAGCTCGTTTTGTTGTTTTGTATGGCATTTAGAGGTTTATCGGAATAATAGAATGGTATGAAAAAAAGGAAGAAATCAAATAATGCACACAGGCATGTGATCAGCATTCAGTATGACTATACAACTACAATAATTCTATAAAAAAATAATAAATAAAAACACACATTCCACTTATTCCACATTTCCTTAAAACAATTAATTAATTGTGACCCTGGACCACAAAACCAGTCATAAGTGTCAATTTTTAAAAATTGAAATTTGTACATCATCTGAATAAATAATCTTTCCATTGATGTATGGTGTGTCAGGGTCGGACAATATTTGGCTGAGATACAACTATTTGAAAATCTGGAATCTGAGGGAGCAAAAAAATCAAAATATTGAGAAAATCGCCTTTAAAGTCCAAATGAAGTTCTTAGCAATGCATATTACTAATCAAAAATGAAGTTTTAATATATTTACAGTAGGAAATTTACAAAATATCTTCATGGAACATGATCTTTACTTAATATCCTAATGATTTTTGGCGTAAAAGAAAAATAGATCATTTTGACCCATACAGTGTATTTTTGGCTATTGCTACAAATATACCTGTGCTACTGAAGACTGCTTTTGTGCTCCAGGGTCACAAATAAATCCACAAAATATTAATTTGAGTCGGTGTTGTTTTAGTATCGAGATATTTTTATAAATTTTATGATTAATTTGAAATTGATTTTCAAATTTTCTTTTTTCATTTCACTCTTTCATTTTATCAATTTAATTAAAGTTTAGTGAATATGTTTGTGTATTTGACATTTTTACTAGCTTTTGTTTTTAATATATCTATTTTTCAGTTTTAGTTCATTTAGTACATCAAGTTAAAGTTATATATATATATATATATATATATATTTTTTTTTTTTTTTTTTTTCAAGTAACAAACTTTATATGGGTATAATTTGGTTAACTATAATAACCCTGATTTGAATTGAAATTAATATGTTTGAAGAACAATTGTGCTGAGTGATATGAGAGAAGGTCAATGGCTGCTTTCTGTGGTCAGGTATTTTTATATAATTGACCGTTGTCGTTGTGTTAGAATAATTGAATCTATTGCCAGTTCTTGTCTAGTCTTGACTGCTCTTGTCTCTGTCAGTGGTTTTTCTGCCGTGTGTCTCCGGCTGCAGATCCCATCACCCTCTGTCTTTCCGAACAGCAGCAGAATTCCCGTCCCGTCGTGTCGGGATCGCTGTGGTTTCCATGGAAATCCTCCCCTGCAGTAAAACAGGGGTTTCTCATCCTCTTGGGAGCGGTTGCTAGGCAGCGACGGCTGAACCGATGGGGACTCGTTACAGTTAGCTTGAGCTCATGGAAAGGTCAGAGGATGAGCGACGTTCACCAGGGTCACAGAAAGCTTCAGCTCCTCCAGAAGACCGAGAACAAAAGCTGAACACAGCCGACACAAGCCTTTTGGCAAAGCCACAAAGCACTGAAAGACCTTTTTCTGTGAAGGATTGTGGGTCATTTCTAGACTTCTACTGCCTTGTAGAAATCTCCTGAGTTCTTTGAACTCAGGCTTCAGCTGCAAAGTCAATTCAACACAGGACTGTAAGTGAATACATCAGTCAGTTTGTATTGATTTTTATTTGTTTGTTTTCTTAAATAAAAATGGTAAACAAAGGCCTGTGGATTTAAAGAAGAAACTAACATCTGGAGCCAAGGCTTTAACTATGTCTTAAACAGTGAGGATGACAAAACTAAAGAAAGAAAGAAAGAAAGAACATAAAAAGAAAAAAACATTAATGGCAAATAGCTCAAATTGATTACAGTAAATTCTATTTTTTAATTATGCATGCATTCACTTCACATTCATTTCTTGTCACATTCATTTATTAATTCAAATGGGGTTTGAAGACACTTAATATACAGTAATATTATCGATTTGACTGCATTGACAACTTGAACTGAATTGAACTTAATAATGACACTATTGTCTTTTTCATAGCTTAATCAAACTGTGTCATAATTGAAGAATTGTTTGACATAGACACTGTTATTAAACTGAATTGAATCAATACTGAACTGACTTCAGCTGAATAACAATACTGTTGTCTTCTGTAGAGATGCTTATAGCTCAGCCGAACTTGTTTGATAATGGATGAGCTTTATTGAACTGAACTGACTTGAGCTGAATAATGGCACTGTTTTCTTGTTAGAGCTGTTTTACAGCAGAATTTGGATATGTCTCATATGTGATGAAGTTTGCATCATCAAGTCTGTCATTTTTCTGTTTATTACTGTGAAGCTGCTTTGAAAAAAAAAATCTGTATTATATAAAGTGCTATTTAAATAAAGGTGACTTGACATCATGAAATTAATTAAAATGCCTTCTTTGATTTGATTGGCCATCTCAATAATTTTAACGCTGGTGAAGGCTATTAGACTGCTTTTTAAACTTCGTCATCCAGACAAGGCCAGGGCCTAGTTTTGTCTCTCTGTGTGTTTTGTGTCTGGTGTGAGCTGAACTCATAAAGGGTCACACTCATTTTTTTCACTTTCTCCTAGACTCTTTCTCTGTATCCTTTACATGTGAACACTGTGAGCTGTGCTTATATTCCTCCCACTCACATAATCTGTGTGTAATAATTCTCTCTCGTTTAGCACATGCGGTGTGACACACAGAAGAGTCATTTCTATTCACACCGAGGCATGTGCCTTCTCAAATTTTGAGCCAAATTGATTTTAAATCCTTAAATATGTATTTTTTTTTTCTCTCTTTTTTCATGTCTAAATCTGGTCTGCCCAGGGGTGTGTCACATTTGACAGATCATTTGCTGTAAACTGAAACTGTGAGATCTTTGCTAATCCCTTAAAAACCGTAATCACTCAAACAGAAACTGATGACGAGGAGGAAATCCTTTCTGACTCTTCCTGTCTGCAAACACACTGAAGCAGAGGAACACGCTCAACACAATGGCTGCTGCTTATATAATTCCTGTTTCACTATTTTTGATCCTCTTGATATGTGTCTGTGGACAGGAATATCTCTGGAGCGGTTGATCAGTCAGTCTCTGGTTTGTTGTGATGTATTTATGCAGATCTCCAGGAAATGACCTTGTTTTGTGTGCACTGAGAATCACTCTCTTGACCCTCTGGTCAAACAGAAAGTAAAGGGATTTCATTGTCAGATGCAAGCATTATTTTCAACTTTCCATTGTGATTGGATTTTTGGATGTGGAGGTTGCACTTCCCTTTTGGTATATGCTGGTTAGGTATGTTTTGAAGCATGGCTGCTGGTTTAAGCTGGTACTTAGCTGGTCATGTGCTGGGCCTAAGCTGGTCCTAAGCAACTAGCTCCTGCTCAGGACCAGCTCAGGACCAGCAGCCATGCTTCAAAACATACCTAACCAGCATATACTGGATTTTTCAACAGGGTTAAACATAAAAAAGTATAAGGCAGCTGAATGTGGTCTTTCAGGTGCTGCTTTAAGCGGACTAAATGATTGCAGAAGTCTAGCATTTTCACCAGAAGGTCCAGTTATAGCATTTTTATTATTTATTTGTTTGTGAAATATATGTATGGGTAAATTGTTCATAATAAGATCCGTAACATGCATTTAGAAAACAGGTCAGGTAGGGTGACTTTTCATTTCATGCTGACTTGAAAACTGCCTCTTAAGACAGCTTGCTTGTGTTGTTCCTCATTTGCTGTATTTGCTTTGGATAAAAGCATCTACTGATTGAATAAATCAATAATCAGTCGACGCCAATAGCTTCACAGGCAGCGTGTCGACATATAGAGCCGTTACGCTTCGGGTGTCCCGAGTCCTGTCTCACGGACCTTTCCCGATCCGTTCCCCTCTCTCTCTCCCACTTTTTTCCTGTAAAATACTGTCCTATCCTAATAAAAGGCAAAAACGGCAAAAATAATATCTTTAAAAAAAGAATAAATGTAATTGTTAATACGCTTCACACACAGTAATACGATCAGCATTGTGTAAATATTTGCTTTAATGAGACCTTGGAACTGTTTCACATTGTATCTTCATATCAGCTAGATGCACAAAAAAAAAAAATGTGTACACACAATGTGTAAACCTAGACTGAGCTGCTCACACATGCACACTCTCTTAAAAATCTTTGGAAGAAATCCTAAAGGGCTAAAATATGAATCCTCTAAGAATCAAATAAAATCCAACTGGATAAACTAACATTCTGACAAAATAAAGAAGTAAAGACAGGAATTTCTAAAGATCCAGTAGGATCTTTTTAATGTTTGCTCACACTGAGATTGGCTCCACATTTTGATAAAAAATCCATTCGTTTTCCTTTAGGCTTTTTGACAAGAATCAGATCCACATATGAGCCTGACAGAGTAGCTGTCCTCAGTCCCAGCATGCTCTCTGTAGCCAAATATACTGGCATTGCCAGCATCCCATAATTACCCATTACCACACATGGTGGTGTCTGGCAGTTTGGGCCACAAATACACATTTTCAGCTCGGATTCAAAGATTATGCCACACTAAAGAGGATTACATAATCTGCATGTTTTTATGAATCAGTCTAATGTTTCAGTGCAGCTCCTCTCTTCTGCATTGACCTGGTTGTGCTTTTGGTCCTAAAGGAGAAAAGATCTACAAATGGAGATCCACTATCCTGGCTCCTCCAGGTCCAGTGTATGTCCAGGTATGTCCATCAGTGCAGCGTTCACTTTCACTCGACTCACCGCCGGTTAACTGCTATCATCTTGTGTGGCTGTAAAAAGCTCATTCAAGAGAGCATGTGAGAAGAGTGTGGGGAGATGTGTGATTTAATGAGAGATAATGAACAGATAATGAAGAGACGATGGCATGACATAGAAAGTGTTGTGAGTGACCCTCAGGGCTGATTCTACAACATTTAAAGATGATTTGCTTCACCAAACATACGGAAATGTTCAGAATCTATATGCTTGCTCAGTAAATGGGCAGAAAATTGCTGTGATTTTATCACTGAACGTGCAATTTACATTGACATTAGTGCATTTGGCACTTTACATTTACATTTAGTCATCTAGCAGACGCTTTTATCCAAAGCGACTTACAAATGAGGACAATGAAGCAATCAAAATCAACAAAAGAGAAATGATATGCAAGTGCTATAACAAGTCTCAGTTAGCTTAACGCAGCACACATAGCAAGGTTTGTTGTTTTTTAAATTATATAATAAATAAAAAGAAAACAGAATAGCAAAAGAATAGAGCAAGCTAGTGTTAGAGGCCTTTTTTGCTTCTTGTTAATTGTATAATAAATAAAAAGAAAACAAATAGAATACAAAAAGAATCAAATGAATAGAGAAAACTGTATATCCAAAGCAATTTATACTGAATTCAAACGATATATTTTAACAATCTATGCGCTTTCTGAGAAACTAACCCATACATATATATATATATATATATATATATATATATATATATTTAATGCCATGCTCTACCAGCTGAATTTCAGGAATACTATGCAAATTCATTATGTGACATCCTTCTATCGCTAGAACATTATTATTATTTTTAGCTCTATGAGACATCCTGTGATATTTTTATCCCTGAAAAATTCAGTTGTCTGTGAAACAAACCCTGCACTAGATGATATATTATCTGACCAGACAAAATCCAGGATGAGAAGTATGTAGTTCTATGTAGAAAAGCATTTAACTGGATTAAATTA
>JAFVLL020005608.1:0-10854 GCA_021397915.2 Tor tambroides | reverse complement strand
TTATAACATTTACAATTGAATTTTTTTTTTTTTTTTTTTTTTTTAAACCTAATAGCAGTTACAATTTTGTCCCATGTCTCAAGAATCAGTGTACTAATATTCTTTCATATTATAGACTAACAGTCTATCATATAAGTACATTGGACCAAGTAATATGTAAGCATCAGAAGAGCCGTATATCACATGGAAATTTTCTGATTGAATAAGATTCAGAATAAGATTGAACAAGCTTCCAACTGTGCCCACGAATGACTTCTGGAACAATGCCAGAACAGCAGTTACATGAGAGAGAATTGTTTTCTGTTTTTAGTTTATTATTATTATTATTATTATTGTGATAGGTTTTCTCAGTACATTTATTTATTGTTAATATATGTTTCCTTAAATTATTCTATTATGTTCTGATAATTTGGTAAATATCTTTGTGTATGTGTGTGTGTGTGTGTGTGTGTTTTGTTCTTACAGGGGAAGTCAATGATAACATATACAGAGTAAAATAGAGAGAGAGCGAGAGCGAGAGAGAGAGAGAGAGAGAGAGAGAGAGTCATAGGGTTTAGAATGATTGAGTAAATGATGACAGATTTTTTGGGGTAAACTGTCCCTTTAAATGAAAATGAGTTGCCTTTACTGAATGAGATTTAAAAGTCAAAGTCAGTAAATTGAGCCAATCTTCTAATCTAACAAAACAGTATGCACAACACAAGTGTGTAAGGAGAGCATATTTTATTATAATCAGGTGCGTAGCAACCTTTACCATCACATTTGCATTTTGATTTTAAATAACTAGGCGAATGCAAACAATGCGATTCAGTTTATTAACCAGAATCACAAATTCAAATTCAATTTTATACTTTTTGTACATCAGGCACTACACGTTTCAGCGTTAACCAATCACGGCCATTCCAAAATATTTTCGAAATTTGGCATGATTAAAATATACATCCCATTGATTCTATCTGTGCTACACTGAGCAGGAACTTCAATTGAAATTCATCAGCTGTAGTGAGCCAGAGCTGTGTACACACAAAGCATTTGTTTTCCACATGAGCAGTTACTATTTTTAGAGTGCAAAGGTCTCTTCAGGCTTATAAAATAATACATGTTGGGTTGAGTCATCCATAGCGTCACTGCTCTCCATAAAGAGCTAACCAAACAAGCCAACTCTGCATTCATTAACCGCAGAATTTAACCAATTAGGAAATGTAAAAGCACTCATTGTCTCTGAAGTGTTAACTACTTGAGTATAAATATGAATTAAATTTCTAAAAAGAACTGACAGATTCACAATAGACATCTTTTTCTAGCTTCTCTTCATTTCTGCCTCCATCCTTGGGTAGATGTTGACCAGAGCGAGGGCTTCTGCTCTTCTTGACTGGAGTCTTGAGAGAATAATGATGCTCTCTTACCCCCTCCACAGTTCAAATGAAGCACCACAATCACTCATCCCTCCGTTTCCTGAGCTGATGTCGGACCTCTCCTGTGGAAAACTTGAAACAGATTATATACATATAGCATTCTTCACAAAAGAGGCTACATTAGAGTACTTACCTCAGAGGACACATGAGAGAGCAATGACATTGGGAGGACTTTTGAGATCGACGCTAACCTCTCACTTCAGATCTACTCACGATTTCATTTCTGACAATATTGCTTTGGGTTACGAGGAAGCATAAGGATGGTGGTGAATTAACAGCATCACTCAGTGCAGAGAAATAAGTTGAAAGGGATGTTGCGTTTTATTTTGTGTGGCAGCAACTTAGCAACAGAAAACATTACATTATTTCACTGTAATTCTAAAGCAATTTGAAACATGTTTGATCATCACAGTTTGAATTGTACCAAACAATGAAATGCGTAGCATATAAAAAATAAGATTTCACAGTTCACATTTTTCAGTAATGAAACATTCATATTTTTTCCTTTTTTTTCATAAAGAAATTTTATCTTGCAGACTTGTATGTCTTATTTAGGAGTATTTCTGCTATAAAAACTGTGCCAAAGAGTAAAAGGCATAGAATATGAAACAGAAATATTATTTGCAGTTCAGTATTTTCAACAATTAAATATTCAGGTGAGTTTTTCAAAAATAAATTTATTCAGCAGACATATGTCTGGTTTAGGAATATTTCTGATAAAGCATTGCCAAATAAGGCAATAAAGGCATAAAACAGAAATAAATATGATTTGCAATTCAGTATTTTCAAAGATGAAATATTCAGGTGAGATTTAAAGGAGTCTTTTTGTAAATAACTAATATTATGCAGACTTAGGAGTATTTCTACTAAAAAACTGGCAAATAATAAAAGGCACAATATATAAAATAGAAATAAATATTATTTGCAATTCAGTATTTTCAACAATGAAATATTCAGGTGAGTGTCAAACAATAAAAGGCATAACATATAAACAGAAATAAATAACATTTTGCAGTTCAGTACTTTCAACAATTAGATATTCACATGGGTTTTTAATGAATCATTTTATGCAGCAGACTCATTTCTGGCTTTTGGAGCATTTGTTAACAAACAGTGTCAAACAATGAAAGGCACACAGAAATAAATAACATTTTGCAATCAACAATGAAATATCCAAGTGAGTTTTAAATGATTTTTTTTCATGAATAATGTTATGCAGCAGGCTCATTTCTGGTTTTATGGGAATTTTTGCTAACAAACAGTGTCAAACAATGAAAGCCATAGTATATAAAACTGAAATGAATAATATTTCACAGTTTGGTATATCAATAATGAAATATTGAGGTGAGCTTTGAATTATTATTATCATTATTATTTTATTAATACTTTTATGCAGCAGACTCATGACTGGTTTAGGAGTTGTTAGTCCTCTTCGCCTCTAGCGAGACATAGGGCATCAATGACCTTCCTCCATCTGACCTTGTTGGGGGCCATTCTCTTGGCTTCCGCCCATGTCAGGTTGTTATTCGACAGTTCTTCTGTCACTGTCCGCCTCCACGTTCTCCTCGGAAGGCCTTTTCTTCTGTGCCCCTGAGGATTCCAGTCGAGAGCTTTTCTGGTAACGTTCTCTGGGTCCTTTCTCAGGGTGTATCCAATCCATCCCCATTTCCTTCTTCTGATGTCCTTCCATATTGGTCCTTGCTGCGTCCTTCTCCACAGGTCTTCATTTGAGACCACTCGTGGCCACCAGATTCCCAGAATATATCGAAGCTTCCTATTGACCGATGCTTGGATTTTGTTCTCTAGGGATCTGGTCATCCGCCAGGTTTCCGAGCCGTACAGGAGGATGGATTTCACATTTGTGTTGAAAATCCTGAGCTTCGTTTTCTGCCTTATATTTCTGGCTCGCCAGACTTGCCTCAACATCGCAAAGGCCCGATTTGATTTTCTAATCAGTGCAGCAATGTCCTCTTCTGTACCATCTGTCGTGCCCGGGTAGATGAACTCTCGTACTCTCTCGACCTCTTGCTCTTCGATCTGGATAGCTGGCACATTCGCTCTTTACCTTACTCTCATTTCTTTTGTTTTGGGGACGTTGATTTTCAGACCTACTTTCTTTCCTTCTCTGGTCAGAGCCAGTGCCTTCAGTCTCATATCTTGAATCCTCTGCGACAGCAATGCAATGTCATCTGCAAAACTGAGGTCTTCTAACTTCTGGGTGAGTGTCCATTGGATTCCTGTTCGCCTTTCGTTTCCGTAAGCTTGTCTTGTAGTCCAATCTAGTAAAACGAGAAACAATAGGGGAGATAAAAGGCAGCCTTGTTTTACCCCTGTCTTGATATCGAAGGCTTCGGTGAGGGCTCCTTTATGCAGAACTTGCCCACTGATGTCTTTGTAGAGGCTTGTATAATCCAGACCATTTTTTCCGGGATTCCATAGGCTCAAAGGATCTTCCATAAGGCTTCTTGGTTGACTGAGTTGAAAGCTTTGGCAAAGTCGATGAACAAAATGTATACTCATGTGTTCCACTCTAGAGTTTGTTCGATAATAATCCTCAGCGTGTCGATTTGGTCTGTGCAGGATCTCTCTTTCCGGAATCCTGCCTGTTCATTGCGAAGTCTGGCGTCCAAGGCGCCCTTGATTCTATCCAGGATGATCTTTGCGAGGATTTTGCTAGCGATGATGAGTAATGTGATTCCCCTCCAGTTTCCACACTGACTGAAGTAACCCTTTTTTGGTAGTTTTACTATAATCCCTTTCTTCCAGTCTGTCGGTATTTCTTCTTTGTTCCAAATCTTCTTCGATAGCTTCAAGAGGGCTTTGGCTGCCACGCTGTCTCCTGCCTTAAATGCTTCTGGAGGGATGTTGTCGACTCCGCAAGCTTTTCAGTTTTTCAGGCTCTTGATAGCACGTAGGACTTCTCCTTTTGTAATTTCTCCCATTTGGATGTCGAGTTCTTCTTGGTTTTGTTCAACCTGTAATTCTTCAGTTGGAGGCTCTCCGTTGAGGACTTCCTTGAAGTGTTCTCTCCATCTCGACAACTGCTCCTCTTGCGTACTTAATATTTTGCCTTCTTTGCTTCGCACTGGTTTGTTTGGGTTGTTTTTCTTTCTGCTCAGTTGTAGTGTCATATAGTTTCTTGATGTCATTTCTCTTTACTGCGTCTTCCGCTTCGTCTGCTAACCCTTCAATATATTTCTTCTTGTCTGATCTGCATTTCCGCTTCATATCTCTCACTTTCTCATTGAAGTGCGCCATAGATCTCTGTTTCTGCAGTCTCGTCTTTGCTTTGCTGACTTCTTCTTTTGCTGTTCTTCTTTCTTCAATTGTTCTCCAGGTTTCTTCTGTAATCCATTGTTTCCGATGTCTTTGTATTTTGCCAAATACTTCTTTGCATGTTTCTAGATGTACGCTTTTGATTCTTTCCCATTCTTGTTCCAGGGAGACTTCTTCGATTGGGAGCGCTGCAAATCTGTTCTTGAGTTGCAGCTGGAACCTCAATCTTGTCTCTGGGATTTGCAACTTTTTCATGTTGAATTTTTCTCTCCCGGACTTCCTCCTTGGAGCTCTAGCTAGTTTTAGCTTCATCACTCCAACTACGAGGTGGTGGTCTGAGCCTATATCTGCGCTTCTCCTGGCCCGTACATCCTGAAGCGAGGATCTCCACCTCTTGCTCACAAGGAAGTGGTCGATCTGGTTTTCGGTCAATCCATTTGGGGAAATCCATGTAACATTTTGGCACTCTTTATGTGGGAACCAGGTTCCTCCTATTGACAATCCATTTGCCTGGCACATCTCTGTCAAACATTCTCCGTTTTCGTTTGAAGTTCCCATGCCTTCTTCCTCCATGACGACTTCTTTTCCTGTGTTTTCGGTACCAACTTTGGCATTGAAGTCTCCAATGACAATTTTGATGTCTCTCTTTTTTATCTTTTGCAAAGTTGCTTGGAGTTGATGGTAAAAAGCATCTTTGTCTTCGTCTTCGGCGTCGTCTGTGGGCGCATACACTTGGATGATGGTCACTTTGAACGCCCTACAATCAAATCTGCCGGTGATGACTCTTTCTGATACAGGTTCCCACTCCAGCAGTCCTGCTGCAGCTTCCTTGCTCAGTAGGAGGCCAACTCCTCTTTCGTGGTTGGCTACATTCTCTCCCTCATCTCTGGGACCTGAGTACAGGAAAGTCTCAGGGGTCGGACTTCTGACACTTGGCTTAGGAGTATTTCTGTTAAAAACAATGCCAAACTACGAAAGGCATAGCATATGAAACAGTATTGAGTTTTCATAAATAATTTGATTAATTAAACAGATGTTTGCACTTTCTCTATCCAGGACAATGCAAATCATTAAAGAATGCTGTTCAATATTTTCAACAATGAAATATTCAGCTCAGTTTTTCATAAGTAAACTCATAAGCAGACTCATATCTAGTTTAGTGGTATTTCTGCTGAAAACAATGCCAAATAATGAAAGGCACAACATTTAAAACAGAAAGAAATAACATTTTCCAGTTCGGTATTTTCAACAATGAAATATCCAGATGAGTTTTGAATGAGTTTTCATAAATAATTTAATGTTCTGAATGAGTGTCTATCATTCATATCATATCATGAGTGTCATATGAGTGGGTATCATTCTATGTATTTTATGGACCCATCTGTTACAATAATCAAGAGGAGATTTGTCTATTACAGAAACGAAGGAGAGATAATGACTAATAACTTTACGCTTCAGGGCACATTGCACCAGACTTGTCAAAAATATGACTACAGCAGATTTTAATTATTGCCATTTCTTTTGTCTCTCTCAGATTAAAAGCCATCAGAAGTACCTTGACAGAAAATGGATGCCTTGGTTGAAGGCCTGAGAGTTTGTGGCCTCTGTCCATGGTGCTGAAACAAGCATTATACGCATATGCTGATCATTCCTCTATTGAAAGCTCTGCTGACACCTTCTAAGTAACAATTTTCCTCACTTTTAATAACCATATGATTAAAATAGATTCTTAGATGAGTAATGATCTTTGTGAGGAGCTTAACCACATTGTGTTTGATTCATCTGACCCAGAAAAACATGATCAGCTCCAGCACGGTCTCTCACAGTGAGAGAAAAAATGTTTTGGTCTTAGAGAAGAGGCAACCGTCACCATGGAAACATCAGTACCTCAGGATCTCACAGGGGCAGCACACAAAAGGTTGAAGGACTCCAAAACAATCTAAACCGGTAAAAAGCAGCCTAATAATCATTCACTGTGTATAGGAAAATTGATGAGTGGCTGAAGTAAGATATATCAAATGTTTTTTTTTCATCTCATGCAAAACAGTCAACATTTCGGAGGATGTCATGTCTGTGAGATGTTCAGGCCTTCTGAGAAGAACACTAAAAACAATTATAGCATGCCAGTCAGATTTGTTGTACATTTCAAATCCATAAAAGAAACTACACATTTCTCTGGAGATTCTTGCTCTGTTGAGCTTCCTCGCGCTGATTTGTATTGCTTGTATTATCTCATAATCATTCGCCTCATATGTTTGAAATATGCTCAGGTATTATCACATTGTCTGGTGATGCACTGCAAGCTTTTATTTCAGGTCATGTGGGGCCACATCCCCATTCTTATTTGTCATAACAATGATTTTTCATTTAAAAGATGATCCATGGAAGCTCTCAAGTTACGTTTTTCTCTAAAATAATTTCATTATAAATTCAGTTGTCATAGTTTCCTGGGCCACATCAGTACATGACAAGAAAGCTGGAGATGTGGTTATCTCTTCAACGATCTTACATGACTAACCATCTCTGGTTCCCTGAGGACAGCGCAGTTGTTCATTATGAGAAGAGAGGTAATTTGTATATGTAATAAGCTTCTTAAATAATAAATGTTGTATAGTGGTGCCTAGGTAATTGGCTTGAAATGAAGGGCATTACCCGTTGGAAAGCCATAATGATGTGATAAAACAGTTTCATTTTTGTAAGATTTTCAAATGTAGAATCACATAATATCAGTGGTTCTCAACAGGAGGCTGCAGGCCACTTGGGGGTATAAAATGACAGTAAAACAGAGAGAGAAAAAACAACAACTTTGAACATCTGTTCTAAATGTATATTTGATGAGCAGGTATGGAATTCCACTAATCCTGGCAACAAATGCATCACTGTATCCGAAATCGAATACTTCCCTAATATATAGTATGCGAAAAACAGTAAAAATTCATAGTTTTTCGAAAAACGGTAGACGGAAAGTATCTGGATGACCTACTACTTCAGTTGAGATTCTGAAGTGCACATTTGATGGGCACTTTATTATCACATGAGGCCATGGGACATAACTGCTAGTGGGTCATGTGACAGTAACAACATGGTGGAAATAGTAGTATGTCTGAATTTCATCCATGCTACCATATTAATATACTATATAGATCATTTTTTAACGGTCATGAAGTAAATTCACATGCAAATGTAGTAGGGCAGAGTGGGGGAAAACGCCCCCCTTAAGGATTGTGTAATTTTTTTTCTGTGAAACAAAAGTTAAATGTGTTGAGAAAAGTTATCATAGTTTTAGTGACAGTGACATAAATTATAAACCAAGTTTGAAAAATGTCCAGAGTTTTCATGTTATTAGATTTTTATCAATATAAAATTTGTGCCAATTAAGGGGCGTTTTACCCCACCTCCGGGGCAAAACGCCCCATGGGTGGGGTAAAATGCCCCCCAGTCTGACAAAGCAATTTGCTTTAAACATTTACACACTGTAAAAAAAATTCCGTAAAATTTACGGTAAAAAAACCGGCAGCTGTGGTTGCCAGAATTCTACCGTAAAAAATACGGAAACAACGTTTTAGGTTTTACGGTTTTAACTTAAATTTACAGTTAAATACCGTAATTTCTTTAACTGATATAATGTTAATATACCAACCTATTGAAGTACTGAAATCTGTTTTGTACCTTTGAAATACACTGATAACCACCAAATGCAGGAGGTGATGAGAAAGTCACATGATGAACCAAAGCCCATCACAAGCAGCTTTTAAATAATAACATATATAGAAGGTGCACAGTGTCATTCACACAAGCACTAAACACCATCATGGTGAGACTCATTAAACTGAAATATGCAATAAACATTAATTTAACAACATTAGATGTAACATACAACCCTAATAAACATAACTGATAAGAAAAAACTAAGAAGAAACATAGTTATTTCAAAGAAAAAACATCAAATTCAAACAGAATTTGAAATGCAACGCAGGGAATTCTGGGAACGTCAGTTTATGGTTTTTCCCTGTAAATTTTACAGGAACTTTCCGTTAACCATTTAACAGGTTTTTACCGTAGCATTTTCACAGTTTTTTACCGTTAAAATCACGATCATTTTTTACAGTGCAGCAAAATCAGAGTACAGGCAGTTTTAGCTTAAAATTGAAAATAATATAATCAATAATTATGAATTACAAAATTATAACAGCCTATTTGAAAAAAAAATTGTTAGCTGATGCTAACTGGCTAACTAACTAACTAGCTACCTGATGCTAACTTGAGGTAATTTTTTAAATATAAAGTCCAAATATTTTTATTCAACCAACTAGTTAGAATACATTTGTCACGTGTGTGTTCCCGTTTAGTTCCAGTTTGCCCTAATTTGGTTTTTCCTGTTCTTGTTTCCTGTCATTAGTCTATCATTGTTTATTATCCCCACCTGTTTGGTATTAATTATCTCGTTTGCTCCTTGGTTTGTCTGTCTTTATAAGCCTTGAGTTTCTTTAGTTCCAGTGTCCTGTCTTGAATTGTAACCTTTGTTGAAGACATTATCTGTCGTTGTTCTTCATGATTAAAAGTATGTTTGTTATATCCCGGCTTCCTGACTTCCTTGAGGAGACGTACCGTTACAACATTTGATGGAAAAACAAAGGATTTGATGTTCAGAACAGAATAACTACAGTAATTGCCCATTGCGCTCATTGCCCATTGCGCTCATTGTAAAACATTGCCCGTTTTACACCACAGACTATGTTTGAGAAAAAAAATTGTCATTCTGAAAATATAATTATATTTTTATTAAATAACACATACTCCCTATCTACAGGCCCTACTGTTTTCATATAATATATAACTGTTGATGTTCTACAAAACAACAAGCTTTAAAACATTTTTTGTCTCACTGCTGAAAATTAGATCATTTACTGTGAAACCCGTTTTCTCTCCGGTACATCACCAGTGTAAGCGTCATGGTGAAAGCTTCTACATCATTCTTGTCAACGTAGTCCATATAGTTACAATAAAAATTTATCTTGACTTTATCTTGTGGTTATTTTGGAAAAAACAGTAGGCGGGCGTTTTCCCCCACTCTACCATATAAAGTACTCAGACAGTACGCGATTTCTGACGCACCGCACGTGTGCAGCTATCAACTTATGACAGTCCACTGTAGGAGCGCAAAAATACATAAAACATACAGTTCCTTTAACTGCAGATTTAAAATGCTGGTGCTGATCATGTCCCACCCCCACCCCCCAAGTCTGTATTGACAGTTCTTGCAATAACTCCGTCAAACTTATGTAATATTTGTCGGTCACCGACGTGACTCGTAGTGACCGACTGATGGGGAACTCTTGAATCACAGAGCTCGCGCTTTTCCCGTGTCAATAGGGGCTTTCGCACCGCGTAGTTCTAGGAACCAGTTGCCCGCAGCCGGGGGTGGGGGTTGGGGGGTTTGTTTTGTTTTGTTTTTTTGTTTGTTTTTTAAATAAACAAGTGTTCTTTTAAATAACAACGACATTTAAAGCCATAAAAAGTATTAAATACCTTAATTAGTATAAGAAAAAAAAAAATTATAACTTCAAAAAGTCTTAAATTTGGGGAAGGAAAGACAAGAATCGCGTTATGGATTAAATGTGCTAGTCATTTGAAGCGCGCCACACAGACCGTTTATCCGCTCGGATCAAATTCAAACAGCAGCGGAGCGCAAGTTTAGAGCAGTGCGTTTACTAGCGAGCACTAAACAGCGCTGTGAGATCCAGAATGAAGCGCTTGAAATCAGCGAAGGACACAATCGGCGATTTAAACAGATGAAACGGCGCTGACAAACAGGAGAAACACTGTGCGCAACGAGACAGTCAGAATCATTTACCATGGATTTGTTTTACTGTAACACTAACTGCACCATGGTATTGCGGCAGAAATGGAGGGATATATCGAATTGTATTGGTATATTTTTAATGTAGACATGTATTAAAGGAGTAATGGAATATAATTACAGTATTTTGTGATTAAGCTAGTTTGTGCATTTATACTAAATGTATTAGACCACTGTTCTTCATACAAATACCTAGAACCATGTAGGCCAAGTTAATTTTTATACCATGGTATTGAGGTGATAGGCCTGTGTTTTTACTGGTTATCATTATGTATGCTATATGGAAGACCAAGGGTTAATTTT
>JAFVLL020005607.1:0-21573 GCA_021397915.2 Tor tambroides | reverse complement strand
CTCCCCCTCTCGCCACCCACACATCACCCCGACCCCGTCCCTGCCCCCTCCCAGCAGCTCCCTGACACCCAGGACAAGCCTTGCTCTGGAACCGGCCGTCTGGAGGACTTCCTGGAGAGCACCACCGGTGCTCCTCTTCTCGGCGTGGAGCCAGACGGCCCGTTGACGTTAATCGATGACCTCCACAATCAAATGCTGAGCACTTCCAGTATTCTGGACCATCCCTCATCTCCAATGGACACCAGTGACCTGAGCTTCTCACCCCACCCAGCCAGCCTGAACTTTGAAGACCCCACCTTGGATGGCATGGATTGGCTGGACATACCCGTGGTCGGAGGGGGCAGTAATTCTAACATTGGGGGTATGGTTCTTGCCCCTCTGAGCTCGCACACCCCACCCAGTGTATTTTCCGCAGACTTTTTGGACAGTTCAGATCTGCAGCTCCACTGGGACTCATGTTTGTAGCTTTTGGTCTTAATTGCTTGACGACACACAATTTAGCACCTTCAACCTTACTGTGTATAGGCTGTACACAAAACACTCCAGACGCACATGCTGTTTCTTATGCTGAAAAGCTTCGATTTTTCTTCATATTCCAATACCGAATGGTATTTAAACAGTTCTTGCGTCTGATAGGTTCTCTTAAGCACTGAATTTTAAGCTGTCATTTACTTCATCATACTCAAATGTTTTACATCACATGGTGTTGTTGCCTTTGCCAACAGAGAGACCAATCTGGACCCCACCACCAAATTCTCACACCATCGACAGCTCAACTAATGAATTCATAGTTTGGTCTAGCTATTAGACAAGTTGTCTGTGCTGGTTAGGATCATTTTTCACTTTAAGCACACGAGTTAGTACACTCCTCTACCTGTCTTTGGCACCATATAGTGTTATTTCTACCCATCTCAATAAAGCTTTGACCTCATAACCATAATATGAGGCTATTTCTGCTCCACAGGCTTCACACTTTTCCTTCCATCAACAAACTAAATGGAGGGAAAATATGAGAGATGATAGTCATCCTTGCTTTTATCTAGTTCTTCCAACATTGCACTTACGCCGACCCGACTGGTGCTCTGGTCTACACGACCCAATGTAATGGGCTCTGCAGGGAACCAGGTTTGGTGACGTTCACCAGATCTCTATGCATTGCTGTATTTAGGATCATGTATTGATGAAACCTTTGTTCCTTTCCCTCTGATTGTAGTGATTCGCTGGTGGAGGTCAGTGCTGGGGTTCAGGTTTCAGAGTATTTGGAACTTCTTGTTTTTTAAAAAAGGAAAAAAAAAATTAAAGAAAAAAAAAATGCAGTGTGGAGTGTGTTTTGTTTTTGCATCTGCGCTCACATATACACAATGCATTCACTGACGATGGTCATTTCTTATTGTGCTATTGAAGCAAATGGGATATTTTTTGCCCTATTCCTGTGGAGGCTAGTCTGGATAATATTAAAATAAAGTATTTAGATGTTTTCAAAATTGTACTGAAAAATAAAAATCTGAAAATTGCCTAATTTATTAGTGTTTGCCCCTAGTGGACATTCAGTGGGTAGCAAAATAAGCAAACAAGGTTTTAAAATATATAGTGATATTTGAAGAAATATAAATAAATTTAAAAAAGCAACTTTAAATGCATATCATAAATGATTTTACATTAATAATTCTGCATTTGGCAGTTGCTTTTATCTGAAGCAACTTACATTGCTTACAAAATATGCATTATTTTCTGTCTGTCCTTGACCTTGCCATTGCTAATACCATTCTTTACTGTTTGAGCTACAGGAAAAACCTGGGCCATTTTAAATCTTTCACCTTGCAGCAAAAACATGAAGTACATAAATTTTATGAGATACGCAGTTATCACTTTAAATATCATTTCAGGTGCTATTAAAAATCACTAAAAAAACAACTCTGCTGTATGGAGGATTGTGATTTCTGTTGTTATGAGAGAAAAGGCTGGAGACTGATATTAATAAAACTGAATTAGGGATATTTGCCTAAAATTTAAATTGTCATTATGAATGCTTTACATTAAATTTTAGTGGATTTTCATATACTGTATTCTATCACTAAGATGTATTTTCATGAAAAATACAGTTGAAATGTATTAATTACAAGTAAAACCCTGTGTCTATAGTTACAATGCATTTGACATGTTACATCTGGCAATACATTATAAATACGGTTTGTATATATTGATTATATATTATTCTTTTAAATAATTCAAGTATTTTCTATATATGATGGGTATATTTAAAAGTGTATGAAAGATGGGTTCAAGTGTACTACAAGTGGTAACTAAATACATGTTTTAATACAGAGATAGTTTGTTAAAAGCACATTTTAGTTCATATTCATGGTGTCTCAAAATAACAGTTGATTAAGTACTAAAGAATCATTTTTAGTATATTAAATACATAATTAGTGTGTGAAAATAGAGCACTTTAAGTACATTATGGAAGTGTACTGAAATAAAGTGCATTTTAGTGCAACTTTTTTACACCTGGGTCACCCTTAATCTATATGATTTTCTAAAAGAGATGTTGATGACTGACAGTCTGAGTCACCATTCACTTTCATAGCATCTTTTTTAGCACCCATACAATTAAATAGGGATTAAGAGTCAATTAGTCAGGTGTGTCATAAGTGTGACTATTTGTGTAAAGAAATAAACGGATTTACAGATTTACATTAACATGAAGGTAATGAAATGATGACAGAATTATTGGGGGAGCTAGCCATCCAGGGAAAGTGGATGCACTCAAGTATATTTTTAATGAATAGCGTATATTATATATATCATTAGTGACCAAAAGAGAGCGCAAGAGATCTACAGCCCAGATTATCAAATGACAAGTAGAGGCTCAGTGGTGCAGTGTGAGGCCAACGACTTCAAAATATTTCAAATATGCTGCTGTTTTCTGCCTCGACAACCATGAACGAATTTTACCTGCCTGTTGTGTCAGGTGAGTGGTCGAACATATATTACATATGATTACGTGGAATTATAACGTGTGGAAGTATAAATACAACAGTAACCAAACACACAGTGTGTCAAAAACATTACGACTTCTGAAATGTTTTATTTAGTAAAGAGACATTGTTTGAGGTACAAATCCACATTTGAAAACTTTCATATTCATAATTTCAACCATTACTTTTGGGAGTTTATTGTGGTTTTGTTTACTCGTATTTACTCAAAATGTGAATATAAAACCATACATTTCCTTTCAAAACAGCCTTTCTTGTTTTGTTTCTTCAATCGTTGTTAAAAGCCCTTATATGACTAGTTAATTAATATAACAGTTTTTACACAATACTGCAGGCAACGTAACAAATAGGCTAGTATTTATACTAACACTCGAATTTCAGATATATTTAAACGTTACAAAGCGTTTGTGTAGTTCCTAAATACAGTTCTCATATAATTAAATAATAATACAATTCTTGTACAGAAATATATATTTACATAAATATATTTAATATGCTTAATATAAATTTAAAAACAGAAAAAGCAGAAGTGCCCAGTTCACAGGAAGGTTGAATAAAAGCAAAACACAGGCAGTACAGGAACAGATAGGAAGCACTTATAAGTACATATATTTTAATACTACAACCTTTTAAGGAATATCACGCTAGTAAGAGTGCTGTTGATCTGAATGATAACCACAGCTAATATTCAGACAGTGAGTGTGATATATTACTTTTATACAACAGTTTAACAAGTAACAGTGCGAGAAGTGGAGTATATCACCTCCTCGCTCAAGGAGTTCTGTAATCACTGTGGGTTTTTTCCCAGTCCCACTAGCAGGGGATTTTAGTCATACCAGAATCTGTATTTGAATCTCCAGGTTCTACTGCAGATTATTAGCTGACACAATTAGCTTGGATTCTGAAGTGTCAGACTTTTCCTCATCAGACTTGCTATGTGGTATTGAAGTATATCTTGTTTTTGTATTTGGATACATTGTTTCTGAGGTAAAAGTTCTGATAACTGACTCCAAGTGAAAGGAAGGACACACAAGTAGAAGGTAAACAGTGCAAGGCTCGCCTACAAGAGTGCTAGTGCTTGTGAGATCTTGATTTCAAGGATGGTTAATTCACTAGAGCTGATATTTTTTTGCCATTGCATAGCTTGTTTTACAAGAATGATGTGCTTCATTCTCAGTTCCAAGGTCCAGATTATTGCTCAGAGCTGCTGGCATCATTTCTTCAGCCTCACACCATGAGGCAATCCGCCTTGGTCAACAGTCTGTAAAGTGAGCTACTCAGCCTGACAGCGAGGACTGGACAGTTTTAGACAGGCGGTCTTGTGTAACAGAGGAGATAGTGAAGATCAGACTCTTTTTAAGCAAACAAGAGATAAAAAAAAAAAAACAGGAAGATAAATTGAAATTAGATGTTTGATGATGTCTTCACCCCATGATTGGAGTGATTTGAATGTAAAACTAATAAAGACTCATGAAACAAGATTTTCTTTTTGTTTCCACAGAAAATTCATCCAGGACAGAGCCGATAGCCTTGTGGGCAGCATTCTGCCATGTAGTTCATAATCTGACCAGAGTTTGAGTCCTGTCTTGTGGTCCTTTCTCCAACCTTCTTTTGCTTCCCGTTAAAGAGATCGTTCACCCAAAAATGAAAATTCTGTCATTAATTACTCACCTTCATGTCGTTCCAAACCTATAAGACCTTTGATCATCTTCGGTACACAAATTAAGATATTTTTGATGAAATCTGAGAGCTTTCTGACCCTGCGCAGACAGCAACGCAACTATCACGTTCAAGGCCCAGAAAGGTAGTTAGGACATTGTTAAAATAATCCATGTGTCATCAGTGGTTCAACTGTAATGTTATGAAATTATGAGAATACTTTTTGTGCACAAAGAAAACAAAAATAATAATGTTGTGATACTCAGGTGAACGTGCATCGAAGACTTGGAAGAGAAGAAATTATTGAATAAAGTCATTATTTTTGAATACTCGAAGCTTCATACGATTACGGTTGAACCACTGATGTCACATTGACTATTTTAATGATGTCCTTATTACCTTTCTGGGCCTTGAAAGTGGTAGTTGTGTTACTGTCTGTGCAGGGTCAGAAAGCTCTCAGATTTCATCAAAATACCTTAATTTGTGTTCCAAAGATGAACAAAGGTCTTACGGGTCTGGAGTGACATGAGAGCGCGTAATTAATAACAGAACTGTGATTTTTGGGTAAACTATCCCTTTAAATCCTGTCCCAAGAAAGGCAAACATGCCAAAAATAAAACAAAAAAAATCTATATTCGTAAAAAAAGAAGGAAAATGCATCTAGAGAGTTTTCAGTTTTGAGGAATGTCTTTTTCAGTAAAACTTTTGTACAAAGGTGCTTGTAACCCACAGGACCCAGATTGGTATGCCTTATGGTTTTTCTCAACCTCATTCCCTTAAAACAAATAAGCGATTTAATGAGTGACTTTCTCACAGCGAGACTACCCATGCTGGAGAGGAAGACCGTGAAATTTGCTCAAGCTCAAAAAACCTTTCTTCATGAGCACAAAATCCTCAACTCACACAGCAAAGCTTATACTTAAATCCTAGTGTGAGACCAGGCATCTGGGTGTTGCTCTTTCCTCTGCTTGGGCAGGAGAACGAGTTTGCTTTGTGTCTTTTTTCACATAATTAATCCTGAGGTTGTGTTTACATAAAGATGGCCAGGATAAAGTCCCCTTAATGACTTAGATTTAGGCTGACATGATGATGGCGTTGTCCCCGTTGAGCTAATGTGGCCTCGGGCGCCATTCCTGTTCCGATGTGAACACTCACCTCGTTGTCAGTGACACAGAGGCCAGAGATGAACTCAGAAAAGTGGGACGCCGTTTCCTCAGACAGTGACCTCCGTCTTGCTGTTGGTCTGGTAGGCCTTAAGTTTGGGATGTGGCTGATACAGTGGTTGCCCCCCATAGCCTGTGGGCTGAGAGAGGAACTCCGGCAGTGTTTCTATGCTGTACTGTCTCCTGCTGCTGTAGGTCTGGTGGCGAGCAGAGTGTCCTGGATGCGAGGTCTGCCGGTGGACATGTCTTTGTCCAGAATCCCAGGCTTTGAAAGCTGAGCTGGAAAGCTGAGGGTGGGTGATGGTTTTTGGGATGCGGGTCCTCTCCAGCTGGTTGGTTGGGATTGAGATCGAAAGGGGGGAATGTATGTCATGGGAAGGGAGGACCTGGTGGAGGAAGGACTTGTCTTTCTGGTGCATCGGCATTGGTTGGAAAGGTGCAGGAGGGGAATGATGCTGAGAGAAATCCATTAATGGATAACTTTTGTAGTAGCCCCTGCTTGCAGTATCGGCTGTAAGGGAGAAGAAGAAATGGAAAAAGTTAGAGAGGGACAAACATTTACATTTCACAATTATAAGTGAGCTGCAGCAGGGACATTTATAGTCAAGCTACAGTCTTCATGTGGCTACTTTGCATGTAAACAACTATGAGATGGGAGGAAAAATTATATTCAAATACTTTTGTGTTCTCTCACAAAAGTTTTGTATTTCCCTAAGAATCTTTGCATTCACTTGCAAAAGTTATATTTAAAACTTGTGGCATTCTTTGTGAGCGAATGCAAAGTTTCTTGAGAGAACACAGAAGTTTTGTGAGGAAAAAGTTTCTTGGGTAATGCAAAAGTTTTGCAAACAAATTCAGAGTTTCTCGGGGGAATTCGAAAGTTTTGTGAGTGAATACAGACTTTCTCAGGGAACTGCAAAAATTTAGCAAACAAACGCAAAAAGTTTCATGGAGAATATGAAAATTTTGCAAAAAAATTAAAGTTTCTTGGGCCAATGCAACAGTTTTGTGAGTGAATGCAAAAGTTTTGTAAGCAAACGCAGTTTCTCAGGGAAAAAAACATTTTGTGGACGAAAGTAAAAGTATTAAAATAGAATTTTTCCATCAACATGTATCCTTACGGGACATTTGACATATATAATAAATTAAATGCATGTTGCGTGTCTTTTGGAGCATGTACAGAATGGTGAGGCCAGTTGTAGTATAATCTGTACATGTTGGATGAATATCACATTACAGTTACTTCACAAAAAAACAAACTGTTATGATTTCAGTCTAACCAAAACATTAGATGGCATTTTAAAAACAATTTATTGCTTTAGTCCAAATGAAATTAGTTTTTTAAAATGCATGTGCACATAATCTACATAAATGGAATCTTTGATTTCAAAGAACAAAGTTCTGTCATGAAACTTTAGATGGCGCAGGCTGATGGGTCATTATCGCAGACTGATGATATTGACGGGGTTATTCAAAGGGTTACTCCACCCCAAAATGAAAATTGTCATTAATCACTTACCGCCATGTCGTTCCAAACCCATTAAGATATTTTTGTTGAAAACCGGGAGGCTTGTGACTGTCCCATTGACTGCCAAGTAATTAACACTGTCAAGGTCTCCTCCGCGTCATCGTAGCGCCATTTTGGAGAGTATCCACTGGATGTGGATGGCCATGTGGCGTGGCTGACACAGAACAGCGTATGCTGTTTGCGTCCAGTGGATACTCTCCAAAATGGCGCCATGGTGACGCGGAGGAGACAAATTGTTGAATAAAGTCATTATTTTCGTTTTCTTTGCGTACAAAAAGTATTCTCGTAGCTTCGTAAAGTTACGCCATGGCAGATGGACTATTTTGATGATGTCTTTCATACTTTTCTGGGCTTTGACAGTGTTTATTACTTGGCAGTCAATGGGACAGTCACAAGCCTCCCAGTTTTCATCCAAAATATCTTAAATTGTGTTCCTAAGACGAACAAAGCTTTTACGGGTTTGGAACGACATGGGGTGATTAATGACAAAATTTTCATTTTGGGGTGGAGTAACCCTTTAAACTACTTGGCATAAGCTAATTGGTTCAAGCTGCAGCCAATGCGCTTACTGCTTTACATTTAACTGGCTAGTTAGCATTCACTAGCAGTTCACAGCGTGCTTTCAGAATTCCTCTGAAACCCTCCACCTCCCCAGCTCCACCTGCATAGATCTGCTATGGGTTATTATATATGCCATTTGTGCAGCAGCAGTGTGTCTTAAATACTCACAGCACAGTATCAGCGTATTGGCAGTAGCAAGTGTCTGTACTTACTTTGCAGCAGCAGCAATAATCTACTACAACAACAGCAATAACCAACAGCAGCAGCGTAGCAGATCTATTCTGACCAAGACCAAATATGTTAACATTGTCATATCCATTACCATGCTAAAATCTTCTGAGAGTTGTCATGATAGAAATAATATAATGAGCATCATTGGAAATCCGTCCAATAAAACCATGAGTTGGATGTATCAACTTTCAGTCAAGTTTTGATGAAGCACATGAAACAGCAGTGTGTGTATTCCTGTTGAGATGTCCTGAGAGCTTGTCCATTTTATTAAACACTGACTTTATGTTGCCTGAAATGTTTAAAGGTCATGCCTTGGACACGAGTTATCTTTCTTCTCACGGTATTTACCTGCGAGCTGCTCGCTCTGTCTCGTCGCATTAATGTCTGCTAGCTGCACTTGTTCTTTTCGTTCTTGCATTGCAGTAAATCATGAAGTTTTGGAAGGTGTGTACATGTGCGTATTATATTAAGGGACATATCGCATATGGTCCTACATGCCTGAATCCAAAAAAAAAGAAAAAAAGATTGAGTACAGTTCCTATGGATGTTCTTTTGGTCTTTGCCTTTGCCTCATCAAATCCAGTATCAAGTTTATAAACTGATGTCAGATGGCGTTCTTTCAAGTAACACAGTCATCAAGTTATTTTTTTCTCTTTTCTCATTCATTAATTTCTTCTTGCCACAAGGTGATTCAAACAGATGACATCTGAAAATCCTTGAGCTTACTCCAAAGGCTGTACTGTCAGTGTGCATCAGCACACCGTGATGAGGATGATGATGATGATGATTGCAGACCATCCTGACATTGGAACTTTGTTTGGTAACAGCCAGACACATATGTGCTATGGTTGTCTAGCTAAACCTTTAGCCCATTTAAAGTTAGTCTAATGATACTGAGATTACAATTTTATCGACTTGGAGTGTGGAGATGGCGGCAAACACGTCTACCTCCTACGTTGCTCCAAACCGCCCCCAACAGTCAGATATATATGTGTAAGTAGCTAATACTGTGTATGCATTATGTATGTCTCAGTATGTCACTGAATCGTTATGATCCAGACACTATTGGCTTAACGTTCCCGAAATGTAGGGCAGGCTAATGCTTCTGCCTGAAGGTAAATGGACTACAAGAAGCACCTCTCAAGCCCACAGCTCTCTTTTTAAAATCAGTCATTCTTTGGCAAAATGCACTGAGATCTGTTTATTATTTGTTTATTAAACTTGAGAAAACTAGAACAGTAACAAGGTGCTTTCACACAAACAGCCTATTTTTGTGAATTTAACAACATTTCATGTTTAGAGGTCATGTGTGAATGACACCCATTGTTGAAATGCAGCAAATCAGCTCCACTAATTTGCTGGCTGAAGCATTATGACACTGCTGCAAAAAATATGTATTAATATGTGTGAACAAGTGCCATAAGATAAATAAGATTCAAGTACACAAATTAAAAAAAAGTTTTAAAAATATCAAAAAGTTTTGAAGAAGCAGAAGCCGCCCATTACCACTAAGAACAGCTATAAAGATAAACTGTATTAGTGTTCACAACAACAGATGATAAAGTTCTGTTTATTATAAGCGTGCGCTGCAGTTAAGCATCAGCCAACTTAAATTCTTGAGCTCTTTATAGTTGGATGGATTTTTGATTGGCTTAATGTTTTTATCCTTCATCAGCTGAAAAAAAATCGCCATCAGAAGTTCTGTAGGTATTGGGAAGAAACAAGCAAGGACAACAGCAAAAATGGCAGATCATGGAAATAAATGTTATGTTCCAGGCTGTGCAGGGGATGTGAAGTGCAGGGATGGGTTGGTGTCTGCATGGAAAGCAAATAACGCGTTCTAATAAAATAACGCGAGTCACTAAAGGGACATGGTTAGCTTCTTACTAGCGGTAGCCTGTTACAGTTCATAAGATTTCATTTACCACATAAACAGAGTAAGGAGAGATGACTGAGGACAAATGGTGGTCACACCATATACTGACTGGTTTTCGGACCCCCCCGGACACCCCCAATACAGTAAAACTGCACATTTTAGAGTGGCCTTTTATTGTGGCCAGCCTAAGGCACACCTGTGCAATAATCATGCTGTCTAATCAGTATCTTGATATGCCACACCTGTGAGGTGGATGGATTATCTCGGCAAAGGAGAAGTGCTCACTAACACAGATTTAGACAGATTTGTGAACAATATTTGAGAGAAATAGGCCTTTGTGTACATAGAAAAAGCCTTAGATCTTTGAGTTCAGCTCATGAAAAATGGGGGCAAAAACAAAAGTATTGTGTTTCTAATTTTGTTCAGTGTATTTTGTGTAGTGAGGATTATGTGTAAATCTGACAAAACACTTGAATATGCAACTCTGTCTAGATGTGTATTCACAGCACTGTGATGTTAAATTGAGTACCTGGGGTGAAACAGGGTAACCTTGTCCTCACCACACCAGAGGGCTTCCCTTATTTTGTCAGTCAAACTTAGGGACTGTTGTTTATGGCATCCAGCAGAGCATGAAATAATTCAACATCTGTGAATGAAGTGTGCTTGTGCACATAGTAACATTATGGTTCTTACCAACTGCTTTCAGAGAGTTGTACTTATTCAGTGCCAGGCCTGGTATACTGAGGTTGCTTTGAGGATGAGAGAGTCTGGCCGATGTACCAAAAGAGAAGCCAGCGTTGTTTAGATGGTACTGCTCTAGAATACAGTAGAAAAGTAGAAGAACATTAAAAATGTATGTGATTACATCAGTATTTCATGTCTAAATATGAGTATTTCATAGTTCAAAAGTTTGGTGTCAGTAGGATTTTTTAAGGATGCAATAAATCGATCTAATTGACAGTAAAGACATTTATAATGTTACAAAAGACTTCTGTTTCAAATAAATGCTATTCTTTTGAACTTTCTTGTCATTCAAGTATGAACTTTCTAGTCATTCAAGTATGCTGCAGAAATGTATCACAGTTTCCACAAAATATTAAGCAGAACAGCTGTTTTCAATATTGATAATGATTAGAAATGTTTTTTTTATCAACAAATCAGTATATTAGAATGATTTCTGACGGATCATGTGGCACTGAAGACTGGAGTAATGACTGCTGAAGATTCAGTTTTGCCATCACAGTAATAAAAACAAAAGAAAAATAAAAAGAGAATGAAGATGTGTACATTTTTCTTATTTTGCCTAAATATCTTTTTTTTTTTTCATTTAATACTGCCCTTCAGAGGCTACAGAAGATACTTACATGTTTCCCAGAAGACAAAATAAGGTCAGTTTACCATGATCTTCAAATTCAAAAAGTTTTCACCCCCCGGCTCTTAATGCATTTTGTATGATCCCTCTTATTTTGGTAAAATAATTAACATTTTGCAGATTCTGCAAGGGGGATGTAAAACTTTTGACCTCAACTGTATGTATATATTTCTTCTGGTTTTGTTATTGAATAAGTTAACAATTCTGAATATCAATAATCAGAATAAGCGCATATTACTAGCTGGCCTCACAGCTGCTAATAAGATGATCGCATTAAGATGGAAACCTCCTCATTCTCTTTCTGTTAAATGCTGGATTCTTACATGTTTGAATGTAATTTTTTTAGAACTGTCTACTGCTCGAGTAAATGGTACAAATGAAAAGACCCTTTCTAGTTGGCACTAGTGCTGTTAAACGATTAATCGCGATTAATCGCATCCAAAATAAAAGTTTTTGTTTACATAATATATATTTGTGTACTGTGTATATTTATTATGTATATATAAATACACACTCATACAGTATATATTTTGAAAATGTTTACATGTATTTACATGTATATTTTTATATTTACATCATTTATATTATATATAAATGTATTTAATATACAAATATAACATATTTTTCTTAAATATATACATGCATGTGTTTGTATTTATATATACATAATAAATATACACAGTACACAAATATATATTATGTAAACAATAACTTTTATTTTGGATGCGATTAATCGCGATTAATCGTTTAACAGCACTAGTTGGCACACTGTTGCAGAGTCACTGAAAACTTGGTTGAGATGATCTCTTCACTTTTATTTTAAGTTGATTTAATTGGAGTTCCTGAACATGAGTAATTCCCCTATGTGTATGTGTGTGGGTACCCTTCATTTTATTTATTTATTTTATTTATTTATTTTTTTAAATAGCAATTTTTTTCTTGTCTTTCTTTCTTTTATTTATTTATTTTTTAATAACTGTTTATTTTGTATCAATGCATGGTGTGTTTATGGATTTGATATACATGTATATACATATTTCCCTTTGGTTGTTTGAAATACTTTGTGATATGTTGTTGTTTTCTTTTAATAAATATTTGATCACAAAAAAAAAAACAAAGTATATATTTCTATAAATTAGAACTTATAAATCTATGCTGCGGCGCCCGGGGAGCAGTTGGGGGTTCGGTGCCTTGCTCAAAGGCACCTCAGTCGTGGTATTGAGGGTGGAGAGAGCATTGGTTATTCACTCCCCCCACCTACAATCCCTGTCGGACCTGAAACTCGAACCCGAGACCTTTAGATTACGAGTCCGACTCTCTAACCATTAGGCCATGACTTCCCCACAAAATGCAGGCATGGTGAGCAGAAGAGACTACTTAAAAAAAAAAAACATTTAAAAATCTTACTGTTAAAAACTTTTGGCTAGTAGTGTATAATTTTGTTAATTTAAAAAAAAAATCTGTAAGATTTGTTACCAGTTTTCCTCTACGCAAGAATGCCAGGTGAGAGCACTAATCTATTAGCACAAACTACACGGTTACAGTATGTGCAGAAAAACATGCTGTGTCTGTGTTCGAGTCACTTTGTAGAACTGCAGTAGAGACCTATTTAAATCCACTCTAAATGCAGCGACCCTATATTGACCACTGAGATGTGGTTCAGCCTGAATGACCTATTTTTTCTTGTAAGCTGTAGGTGACAGCACAAGAAGGACATTGATGCAATTAATGAACGTTAGATGCTGCTTTACTTCTTTCCTGTTTGTTCCATTACTCATTAGTCACATTTCATTTAACATGAGCGGTGTGTTGAGAGATGTGGACAGCCGTTCTTTTAGGGTGAACATGTGTTACACATTCTGAAATCACCCTGGCATTTCCTTGTAGCAGTAAACAGAATTTTTAACGCTTTAAATGAATGTTGCATACCCTTCAGTGTGTTAATTCAGACAAGTATGACCCAGAGTACCCAAAAACACTGTCTGGGACTGTTCTGTTGTCATTATGGGGCATGTCTGCAATTCCAGTGTTTATTTGCATGTGGTTGAATCAAGCTTGCTCAAGATCATCTGCAGTATTACTGTGCTTTTTAGTCTTTGCAGGTGTAGATTAGACTTTTATGCTGTTAAGGGAAGTATTATCCTTTTCACCAGCGCTTGATCAACTGAGAATGTGATGCCCTGAGGACATTAGCTTTAATACAACATCAGCAGTGCCGTTAACCACCATTTACTATCTGTGTGCCCTCTTGACTCTCTCTGCTGTGTTTGATAATGATGAAGAGTAAAGGAAGAAACTAATGAAAGGGGTTTGTCAGGATAAAGCATCTATCAGGGTGCAAGACTTAGCATCACAAAGAGAAATCAAACCAGATTGTTCGTAAGATTAAGTGTATGTGATGTAATTGTACGAGAAGGATAGAAAAGAGAGGGTGATGTCCTCTGTGCACGTTAATGTCTTCATTAGGTATTTCTGACTAGAACTTTGAAGTCGAAATCATCATCAGGAAGTCTAGAGGGGTAATAGCTTTTGATGCATTATGTAATTTTTTTTAGGGCTGTGTGTAGTATTGCGTACTGAGAATTTTAGCTGGATATTACTAAAGTCATGCATATTTCCAAAGCAGTTGCCGAACAATTTTCAGATTCCTTAAGTTCCTAAAGCACAGCATTATTTTGGAATGTATGATATTTTAATGTATGATAAAATGTTATCAAAAATAACAGATTGGGAAAAAATTGTTTTCGTTAGTTTAAATGAAGACGAAATAAAATATAAATATAAGATGAAAAACAAATGAAAATTAGAAATGTTGAAGTAAAACTGAAACAAAATAAGTTGAAATTGAAGTTGTAGAATTAAAACAAAAATAAATATAAAGTAAACCTAAATAGAAATTGAATAAATAATTTAACTACTAAAATTACAAGCATTTAACAACATTTAAAAAGACTTAAAGTAAAACTGAAATCAAAGCTGATTCAAAATATGAACAAATAACATGAATAAATACTGTAGTGTGTGTGTGTGTGTGTGTGTGTGTGTGTGTATATATATATATATATATACATACATACACACACACATATATATATATATATACACACACACACACACACATATATATATATATATATATAATTTTCAAGATTGCTGTAAGTAAATATTGTAATAAAATATCATAATAAAATTGTAACAATATTATTGCTACATTATTATAATAAAATTTTATAAATATAATATTTTAAGCATATAAAAAAGAATTACTAAAAGAAAATATTATAAGTAATGGAAACCAAACATAATTGGAGCCCAATGACTATTGTATAAAACAACAACAACAATAGAAACACTGAATGTGAGATTAAAATACAATACATATTCTAAGTATGCTGGAAAATATATTATGTAATATATATTAAAATATTAATTATGTAACAATAACTTCAACAGCCACAAGTCTCTATAGCCACTCCATCCCTCCATAACTGTCACATTTTTCCAAAAGCATCTGTGTTATGACTGTAGTAATGTTATGTAGTGAAGCTGATGGGTTTAAAGTGAGTTACCATTCAGCTGAGGTTTGGCTTCAGGGACAGACTGATGTATAACAAAATGAGAGCCCAAAAGTGTCCAAAAGTGAAACCCAATGTTCATATAAGCTCAAAGGTAAACATCCTGCCAGTCATATTTGGGAATGGCAATGTGAATTGAATGGGGGATTGAGAATGTGCAGCAGAGATGCACTAATATGGGACGGGGTGGCATCTGTGTATTTGTGCGTCATTGTTCACGCTCTTCATCGGAGTGCCACCATCTCCCACTATGAGGGACTGTTGTGTATGTTCTTAACCCTGAAGCAATAGAGACGTCTGTGATGCTGTAGTGTGAGTTGTGTGTGTGTGTGTGTAGTGGCATATAAAAACAAAGCCTGAAATGCCGGAGGCAGAGAATTAAAGAAAACTGCATAAGCGGAAGTCTAAAATTGGACTGTTCGTCTTTTTGTATGACACTGTCATGCCATAGCACATGTGTGTTTATGTGAGCACATGCTGGCTTGCAAGCTCCTATACCTGATATTAACCTCTGAGGTTTTTGACTTGATCCTTGTTATTTAAGGTCTTTTGTCACAGTCTTCCAACTTGGGGTTTTTACATTGATACCATTTTGGTATCAATGTTTTAGGCTCCTCACAGAACCTTTCAGTGAGCAGTTCTTGTGAAGACCATTTCAATAATCTGAAGAACCTGTTTTCTACTACAAATAACCTGTTGTCCAGTGGAAAGTTTCCATGGATGTTAAAGGTTCTTCATGGAACCATAAATGCCAATAAATAACCATTATTTTTAAGAGTGCAAGGTGAAGGGGGGTGGAAGTATTTTAACTATGGCTGATTATGCTTGCAGAATTACAGTGAATGCATACAATATTTGTGTCTTGGAATGATAGAGAATCCAGAAAGAAAGAAAACAACAAATGATGCAAATTAATTTAAGAATATGATACATTCTTAAAATAACAGTTCCATTTTGGTTTCCCAAAATAGCATTTTCGATTTTTAAAACAACTATTTTTTCCTAGTGTGAATAACATTTTAATAGTTTAAAAACTTTTTCCACTATTAAGAAACTTGGAAAAGTTCAATGGAATCTTGCAATAGAAATGTTCCATGAGTGATATTGGTTCCTCATGGAATCATAGAAGTCAATAAAGAACATATAGAAGGAAAGGTAATTTCATGGAGGCTTAATGCAAAACTGTTGAAGGGTGCAAATATATTGTATTGTAGTGAATGGATTTCATAAGATGAGTTTTAGGGCTATTTGAAATCTGAATAGAAATGAAGGGTAATTGAACTCCGGCACATTCCAGCTTATGAGAATATCTGGAAGTGCATGCTTAAGAATCTTCTAGCAGGTTTACTACAAGAACAAATCAGCATCACCGATAAATGACTGCGAGAGACAGCAACATGCATGCTAAATTCGAATTGCATGCTGTAATGTAATGCATTTTCATTCGAAACAGCATATTCCATGAGTAAAAATATGGGGCAGGAGTCGGTGAAAGCAGAAACTGAATGGAAAAAGACCAAATGTCAGTTTGCTAAAATATTGTCTACATATCTGTTTGGATATTATTTAACATTATTCAATAGCCTGTATGGCTTAAAGTAGTTCACCCAAAAATGAAAGTTCATTACAATACAACTGTAATGATTATGGTTAAAAAGAAAAAGGCACATCTAAAATAACAAAATTGCATTTATTTTCATATTAAACAGACATTTTTAAAATAAAAAATCCAAAATGACTCTCTTCTTTTCCTAATTTGATCAGCATCACCTCCTCTTACTGGAATATGTTCAATACTAAAAAATATAAAGGAAGACACAGGATGATTACATTCTTTTAAAAAGTATGATCCCTGTTGGGATGAATGAAGAACTTGTTTTAAAAAGAGCATTTTGATAATGTTGACAGATTAATTAGTTAACGTTGTGGTTAATGCATTAGTTAACATGAACTAAAAATGAACAACGCATCTGTTCAGCATTACTTTAATGTTTGCTCATGCTAACTTATTCATATACTAATGTGTTAGTTCATGCTTTAGTTAACATGAACTAACAATGAACAATACATCTGTTCAGCATTACTTAATGTTTGCTCATGTTAACTTATTCATATACTAATGTGTTAGTTCATGCTTTAGTTAACATGAACTAACAATGAACTATGCCTGTAAATAGCTTTATTTAATAAGCTTTATTTAATTATACTACATACAGTATATACACATAAGTGTATGTAGCAGCTAACACATACGATGAATAAACAATACTAACTCCCCATTTGGGCACTGATTTGGGCTATTGGTAAACTTGGAAACCATCTAAACATCAACAGATAATGTTTCTCATGTTTGTAGATTGTTTATTAACATGACTTACCACTAACAAAGTATTTACTAAGGGAATTTGTGAACCTTATTGTAAAGTGTACACTAGTTCAACATTAACTGATGTGTTAATAACATTTGTAGACTGTTTATTAACATGACTTACCATTAACAAAGCATTTATTAAGGGAATTTGTGAACCTTGTTGTAAAGTGTACACTAGTCCAACATTAACTGATGTGTTACTGTGTACTGTAGAGGTTTGAATAAATAATAAGAGTGACTTTAATTTTTGGATAAACTATCCCTTTAAGTGACATCACTAGTTGTTTCAGAGCTTTTATATTTTGATTAAAGATTTGAAGACAAAATGCTATTTTTTAGTTATTCACTGATTTCACAACAAGACCAGGAATTTTAATTAAATGGTAAATAAGGTTCATTTTGATTTCATATTGACTGAAATGAAGGGGATGTTATTGACCCGTTGATAAATGCGACGTCAACTTTAGCAGATTTACAACATACCGCTACTGGTGCCATAATACATAATGTCTTTTCTTGGCTTCTTGTGATCACACAGCCTCAGGCCCTTTAACCATCTAGTTCTCATCACACTTGCTCTTCTAGGCAGTGTGGCAGTTTAAAATTCTCAATTTAACCCTACACAGATAAAAGCCAACGTGAAGACATGTCTTTTGAACCCTGGCATTAAACATCACCTTCCCAGTGCAAGACCTAGAACACAAGTGCTATAATCTTCACACCATTTCTGAGGACGCAGAGAGATGTGTACAGTCACATCGCTAAAGCCTCTAAGCACTGTGGAGCGAAACTTAAATCCTCCTCATAAAGAGGAGAGGAAAGTGTGCCGCTTAAGCCTGGCACAGACGCTGGTTATCAGCATAAACCTCACATCAACTGTCGGTCTGAAAACCGCTGCATCTCACGCCTGTGTAAATCCACCAAGTGGAATCACAGATGAGAGGAACTCGCTTGCGTTTATAGATGAGTAAGAAAAGGAGGTTACAGTTGTATTTTCCACTGGCTCTTGAGGAGAAATGGAAATTATGGGGGAGAAAACCAAAGATAAAAAGAAACGTATATATATATAGCTTATTTAATGTTGTCCAATATCTTCTTTTATGTTCTACAGAAGAAACAACAGGTTTGAAATGACATGAGGGTAAGTAAATGATGACAGAACTTGTATTATTTGTGAACTGTCCCTTTAAAATGAGATTTGTGCAGGGACACAATTGTAAAAGGATTTTTTGCAGGAGATTTCAGGATTCAAACCTACAACCATTTAGTTACCAGCCAGTCATTCTTTATAAGGAAACTCATGCACTTTATTTAATTATTTTGTCTCATATTTGCTTATGTAGTATGTAGTGCTTTTTTGCTATTAAGAAGAACAGAAAGAAGTGAGCAGCTGTGAGCCAGTGATTCACAGTGTGTGTTGTCATGCAATACTCTTGGGAAGTGAACCTCTTGGGAAGCTGTGTGAGCAGACATGTACAGGTGATGCATCCATAAATGTAGAATCTATAGTGATTTTTTTTTTTCTATAGTATGTTTGTATATGGGGAAAACACCAGAGTAAGTGATCTCACCGCTGCGGCTGCGAAGCATCCTGGCAGAGATGCCGTTTGCCCCGATAGATGTTGTGCTGCTCAGAGGTCCATCCACAGGACTCACCTCCCCACCTGGCTGCTTCAGCAACTCGTGCAGAGTCCTGCGAGGAGACAAGAGTAATCATTTACCTGACCATTATATCCAACAGGGATGTCATTCCGAATTAAATTGAGAATGCTTCTGAATTTATGATTCAATTCTGAATTTGAACTGAACCTAGCAAAGACCCGCCCCCTTCATTACTTATGCTGTGTCCGACAAGCCATGGCACTCTCACGCAGTGAAAAATACAGTGTGGCGCAGAAAGTAATGGCGATTTTCACACTTTACGAATTTCAAAGTCACTGTTGTTTTCCCACTGCACGACTATCTATGGTAGCATTCAGTTGCTGCTGTGTTCACATTGCACGATGGATCGGCGACAGGAGGTTACACACTGCATGACTTTACAATAAGAAGAATCGCCAACAACTCTGTCTGGTCCGCAAACTACGTTTTCATATAACTCCTCCCCGAAATTCCCGCTGCCCTGTATCTTGCTCTCTTATTGGCTGTAGATCATCGCCAATGTATGTTTCAGTCAGGACTCGTTTCACACAGCAGGATTTTGAATCGCAGACAGGTTCAGATATTTAGCATGTCAAATACTTCACGAGCACTGGCGATTCTCACAGATTGTGTCTTTGATAATTCACACTGCGTGATTGTCACTCGCATGAACAAGTACCGATTTACCTCCGGTTTTGGACATTTGTCGGCAATTTCGCAAAACCTGTTGGCGAGTGAAAATTGGGGCTAAAATTGTGCAGTGTGAACACGGCATAAACTGACAATGTTCCGACAGACAAGATAGAGCAGGTTACTTTAGGTATGAAACGGAGTCTGTCATTTTTAAGAAATTCAAACAATAAATACCATTTTGTGGCTCTTTAATGTGTTGTGACAGATCACTGTAGCAGTTCAAGCAGCACGCAAACTGATCGTTTCTTCCTCTTTACTAGTTATAACATGAAATAAACTTGAATGAACATCAGTAGGGATCTTTTTTCAGTCACAGAAGGACATCCATAAACAACATTTTTCTAGTTCACGTCCACTGACGTTAATCTACTTTCAGGTTGTTACGATTGAGCATAAGTAGGCAACAGACAGCGGGTCCAAATGCAGTTTAAGATCCTTTAATGATAATCCACAGAGATATACATCCAAAATACATGACAGAACCAAGAGAGGGCCACAAGAAACACAGGAGGTAACACTTATCAACAACTCACACAGACAATAGCAGACCGGGGCTTAATATACACAAACACAGGACCAAAGGAACACAGCTGAACCAGGTAGACACTAATGAAATCACAGCATGATGGTAAATGGAGTCCATGACCAGAACAACATGCAGGAACACAAGACAACACAGGAACGTGCTCTAATGCCTCACAGTGGTGCAGGCAACCGGGCGTGACATAGCCCCCCCTCTAAGGGCGGATTCCAGACGCCCTACACTACCAAAGTCCAGGAGGGCAGTGGTACAGAGGCAGACACAGGTGGAGGGAAGGAGGGCCAGGACCGTGGAGAGGTACGGGAGGCAGAGGCGGAACAGAGGGTGAAGGCCACAGATGATTCCGCAGAGCAGAGGGTCAAGACCAGATCAGCACCAGAGATGAAGCTGACAGAACTAAAGGCAGCGGCCACAGAGGAATCAGCGGATCAGAGGGCAGGGACCAGAGTGAAGCCAAAGGTAGAGCTGATTGAACTAAAGGCGGTGGCCATGGTGGAGTCAGCGAAGCAGAGGGCAGAGACCAGATTGAAGCCAGAGACCAGAATAAAGCCAGAGGTGGAGCTGATTGGACTGAAGGGGGTGGCCATGGTGGAGTCAGTGAAGCAGAGGGCAGAGACCAGACTGAGGCCAATATTAGAGCTGATGGAACTGCTTGACCAGAAGGTGGTGCAGATGAGACAGATGGCAATCCAAGCGGAGCTGGTGGAGCACATGGTGGCTTAGGTGGGTCCGGCTGGATCGGCGACCAGAGAGAAACTGGGTCTGGATTGGGTTCAGCAACCAGACCTGGTTCGGAAACCGAATCTTGGACTAAACTTGGCTCAGGACCAGAAATTTGAACTGGACATAGTTCTGGAACAGATTGTTGGACTGGACTTGGCTTAGGACCAGAGACTTGAACTGGGCTTGGCTCCAGAATGGATTCTTGAACTAGACTTAGCTCAGGACCAGAAACTTGAACTGGACTTGGTTCCGGAAGGGATTCTCGGCCTGGACTTGGCTCAGGAACAGAAACTTGAACTGGACTTGGTTCCGGAAGGGATTGTTGGACTGGACTTGGCTCCAGAGTGAGAGTACAGAGTACTGCCCAGACACACAACATAGCCACTGCCATGACTGGAAGCACTGCGGACAGAAGAACCACCTCTATGACCTCCGCTGCTGAAGGCCTTGGAATGCCAGCTGCTCTCACCGACCTCAATGGTAGGACCACCAAACTGGAAGCCAGCCTCAAACGTCCAGAGAAAGCCTTATTGTCTCCAAATGCAACACTCCTGACGACCGGCAACTCTGGTTTGGTGTCCATGACGACTGGAAACTCTGGAATGTCATCCGTGGTGGCTGAAGACCTTGGCGTGGCTTTCAT
>JAFVLL020005606.1:0-11233 GCA_021397915.2 Tor tambroides | reverse complement strand
TTCATCATGAGATTTTCCCCCATTTTCAATTGTTTTACTTCAATGATAGGTTAGAATTTTGTGAATTTTTTGAATGAAAGATCAAAAGGATAAACAATGCAGATTTATTTTCACAGCCGCCTTTGCTCCTATTTACCAAGGGTGCCAATATTAGTGAAGAGCACTGTATATACACACACATATACACATATACATACATATTCAAGTTTCAAGTCTTTTGTCATAGTAACATGTACAACAAAACTAAAGTGCCATCCAATCAGTGCATCACTCATGATCAACAAACATAAAAACGGCTAAAATAGTAAAAATAATATAATAAAACACACACACACAGCATACATTCTATCATTATTGCCCCGATCTCTTATTGCACATCAAATTATGTTTTAGCAGCCTTGAGTGTGGTAACTGCTGTAGGATAAAAACTGTTCTTAAATCTGTTAGTCCTGGTTTTAATTACTCTGTACCGTCTACCTGACGGCAGCAATTCAAACAATGAATGTCCAGGGTGTGAAGTGTCCTTTATAATGTTTTGGCTTTTTTAAGGCAGCGGGAACTGTGTAATTCTTCCAGAGTGGGGAGAGGGCATCCAACGATCTTCTGAGCAGTTTTAATAACCCTCTGAAGTGTTTTCCTCTGGGCTACTGTGCAGCTACCATATCATACACATATACAGTACATGAGGACGCTCTCAATGGAGCTATGATAAAAGGACAACAGGGGCCTCATTTATAAAATGTTGCGCAGAAACGATCCTAAATTTGATCTTACGATCATATCTCGAATATACGTACGTTTGATTCATAGAATGAATGTACGAACAGAAAACGTGCGTACGCCTCTCTTTCAGATGTGAAATCTATGAATCGCAAATTATCTTGAACTTGCATGCAATTGAATGGTTTCAGCTCTCTGCTTGTAAATGACTCCTAATTAATGTCATTAACATATAAATTATCACCAATCATCATAATTTGGAACAGTGAGCTGCAAGAACAGCTTACATTTTAAAAAACCTGCAATACTCTGACAATAAAAGGTGCGTACGTCTGCTCAGACCCTGACATGATGCGAAGCACTTTTCCACGTCAAAGACCGTCTTTACAAATATGACTGCTGGCGTGGATTTAAGCATACGCACACTCTACGATCAAATCTGAGCGTACCCTCAGGAAGTGCAGTCTCTGCTGAGCCTTTTTCAGCAGATCAGAGGTATTCAAGCCCCAGGTGAGATCCTCCACAATGTGGACTCCCAGAAAGCGTAAGTCCGACACCCTCACCACACAGTCCCCGCTGATGTAGAGTTGCGAGATATCTGTTTTCTTCCTCCTGAAGTCAATGATGACCTCCTTGGTCTTTGAGGTGTTGAGTAACAGATTGTTCTCTCCACACCATACTGTCAGCCGCTCCACCTCGTCCCGATAAGCAGTATCATCCCCCCCTGAGATGAGCCCCACCACTTTGGTGTCGTCAGCAAATTTGATGACGGTATTACTGTGGTGGGAAAGGTACAATCATAGGTATACAGGGTGTAGAGCAGGGGGCTCAGCACACAGCCCTGTGGGGAGCCAGTACTGAGACTAAGGACCATAGATGTATGTGGGCCCACTCTCATCCTCTGGCTGCGACCAGACAGGAAGCTCTTAATCCATGTACAGGTGGAGTATGGAAGTCCCAGATCTCCCAGTTTGTGAGGGAGGATGGTATTAAATGCAGCTGCACATAGCTCCCCTCCTTCTCCAAGTGGGACAGCGCAGTCTGTAGGGCTGTGGCTATGGTATCCTCCGTGGATCTGTTCGTCCTGTATGCAAACTGGTATGGATCAAAGGTTGGTGGAAAGAATGAAGTGATGTAACTCCGTACCAGTTTTTCAAAGCACTACATCACCACTGGGGTGAGTGCAACTGGCCGGTAGTCTTTGAGACTATTAATGTGGGGTTTCTTAGGCAGGGGAACTATGATGGAGGACTTTAGGGAGGGTGGTACAATGGACTGGGACAGGGACTGGTTGAAAATCCTGTATATACTATATATGTGTATAGTGTGTAGTGCTGTCAAAATTAGTGCGTTAACGCAGGCGATTAATTTTTTTCAGTTTAACGCGTTAAAATTATTTAACGCCGTTAACGCAGGGGCGGGGCCTAGGGTTGGCCACCCCACTCATAACTGCTAATTCTGTCTCTTTTTTTCTTGACAAGAAGTGAATTTATTCAGTCGCAGAACGTCTTTACGAGCGCATCAAACAGGAGACGTTTCAGACGCGTGCTTCAACTTCACTTCAGCGTCAGGCACGAGTCAAACGAACGTGGAAACTGTACTGTGCTCGCAGCGCGTGCTCTTCAATACACGCACAAAGGTGCTGGCGCGCGCATAGCCTGTATCATTTCATATCAAATCGCAAAAGAAACTACGAGCATGCAATGTCGTGATCAGTTAAGTCATGAAGTTACCAAAAAGGCGATTAAAGATGCCATTAAACTGTGCATGCATGCAATATGTTATATATGAGTTACATTAAGAACATGTCTTTGAAATGGTTTTCAAAACTGTCCTGGAGCATCCTAGCACTGTGTCCCTCATCTAACACCCTCGATTCAACTCATCAGCTCATTAGAAGAGACTGAAATGGGTCTGACCTGAAATGGGTCAGAAAAGGTAGACTTGAGAGAAAATTTGATGCGTGTCAGATCTGCGTCATGTTCGTAGCGGCAGAAACAGCAGCCAAAACAACCTAATAACCAGCTGCTGTGATGTCTGCTCATCAAGAATAAAAGAAAAAATAAGAAATCAATAACTTTATAGTTTTAAGGATTCTTCTGTATTTAGTTTAGAATTTAGTGTTTGATAACTTTATTCAATTTCTATATATTTCTGCTGAGGGGCACAGGTAGATAAATATGACAATTATGAGTTTATGTCGTGAAGGACCCCACCCATCCCTCCCACAGTCTCTTCCAGCTCCTACCATCAGGAAGACGGTACCGGAGCATCAGAGCCCGCTCCGCCAGACTGCTCAACAGCTTTTTCCCCCAGGCTGTGAGAGCCCTGAACTCAAACCACCCTGCCCCGCTCTTGAAACCCCCATGCAAACCCCTACCTCCTGAAACATGGACCATCCTCCAAACACCCCAACCTTGCTCACACCAAAGCACTCCAGAGACTGTATGAATCTTTCTGTAATTCAAGTGTGCTACACACAGGTGAGTGGGCCTGTACAAACCACCTGTAGTAACACACTCTCCTCTATGCGCACTAGACACTTTTCACACACTGCTGTGTATACAAAATCCTACAAAAGATCAGAAATTATATGTATGTTTACATGCTCATGCACAACAAATCATCTTGTACTGTTCCCCAGCCAGCTGCTTGACTCACAATGTTTCTCTCTGCACATGTACAGTATTTATGTGAAGCATTCGTATAGTTTGTAGTTTGTATTTCTTATTATTTTTTATATTTTATCTTTAGTTTGTATAGGGTAAACCTTTATATATAGTATATTTAGTCAAAATCTGTCAGTAGGTTAGTTGTGTATAGGTTTATAATGTTTTACTTCATTGTTGTATGTCTGTATTTATGTAGCACCGTGGTCCTGTGAGGCACGACATTTCGTTCCACTGTATGTCCCCACATGTAGCGGAATGACAATAAAGCTCAACTTGACTTGATGTGAAGATTGTTTCAAGTTCACTTAAATTAGAAGTTATTTTTAAAGTCTAATAAATGTTAAAATTGATAGCTCTTAATTATAATGTAAAGTTGAATGGCTATGGCTATAATGGGGCAGTTGAATGGCTATAATTTGATTCCCACACAGGCAGGAATTGAAGGTGGGGATTGTGAATGAACAGCACTCTCACCACCTTCGATACCATGACTGAGGTGCCCTTGAGCAAGACACCAAACCCCAAATTGCTCCCCGGGTGCTGGAACAATGGCTGCTCCGTGTGTGTGTGTGTGTGTGTGTGTGTGTGTGTATATATATATATATATATATATATATGTGTATTTGTTCACTATTCACTGCTGTGTGTGTGCACTTGGATGGGTTAAACGCAGAGCATATATATATCAGTGGCGATTAATTTCAGAAAAATGTGCGATTAATTAGTTTTTTTTTTTAATTGATCGACAGCACTAATATATATATATATATATATATATATATATAAAAATACACATACATACATATACACACACACACACATATACATAGTCTACAATGTGCCGATCAAAAACAAATTAGGAAGATGCAGAAATGAGCATGAGATATGTAAGCATATGCATATGAAAAATAATGCGATTGTCAACAATCAACAGCATGTAAATGAAAACTGCCTGATGTTACAGAGTAAAATGTCAATCCAGGTAGAAGTGGTAAAGGACTGTGCAAGCTTTAGGGGTGCTGATGGAAGCCATCTACTGCATCTTTACTGTGATAAAATTACTGAATACGATCTAGATGTTGTATTTGATAAAAATGCTATTTTCCCAGCTTTTTGTTCAAAATGTTACTTTTTTATGAGACCTACCTATATCCAAGTATTGATAAAAAAAAAAGAATGCTTGAAGTTAGAATAAAACAGATTTTTTTTGTTTGTTTAAAAGTAGAGGGTCTGTTATTTATTTTGATGTATTGCATGTTCAGATATTCATACAACAAAATATTATTGGGGGCTATTAAATTTTTAGTGAAAATCCACAAAAATGCTGGTGGTGACTGGCAACTTTTTTCAAAAACGCTGGTGGGGAAAGAGTTAATGGCATCCCGGATGGTGTCGGAGGAATTTGTTTTGTAAACGAGGCACAGTGTCATGGCGAGTCACAAAGAAACATTTGAAATATGAAGCGGTTCTAGATCTGACTGCTGCTGCATCACAAAACATAAGTAAATGATTTCGTAATGCTTTAACACATCCCTTCACACTGGTATTTTTCTCTCAGCATTTAGACAGGCTTGTATAACCCCACTACTTAAGAAACCCACCCTTAACCCAACTCTTTTAGAGAACTACAGACCGGTTTTCCCTTCTAACTTTAATTGTTAAAACACTTGAACGAGCTGTGTTCATCCAAGTCTCTGCCTTTCTCACACAGAACAACCTCCTGGACAGTAACCAATCTGGCTTCAGAAGTGGACATTCAACCGAGACTGCCTTGTTCTCAGTTGTTGAAGCTCTAAGACTTGCAAGAGTGGATTCCATATATTCAATACTTATCTTACTGGATCTGTCCACTGCTTTTGACATGGTTAACCACCAGATCCTCCTGTCAACCCTATTGGTAAAGGGCATCTCAGGAACCACACTCCAGTGGTTTGAGTCTTACCTCTCAGATAGGTCCTTCAAGGTAACTTGGAGAGGTGAGGTGTCTAATTCGCAACATCTAACTACTGGGGTGCCTCAGGGCTCAGTTCTTGGACCACTTCTCTTCTCTGTCTACATGGCATCACTAGGTTCTGTCATTCAGAAACATGGCTTTTCATATCACTGCTATGCTGATGACACTCAACTCTACCTCTCATTCCATCCTGATGATCTGACGATAGCTCCTCGCATCTCAGCTTGTCTAACAGACATTTATTGCTGGATGAAGGACTATCACCTTCAACTCAACCTTGCCAAGACAGAACTGCTTGTGGTTCTATCAAACCTATCATTTCATCACGATTTCACCATCCAGTTAGGCACATCAACCATAAATCCTTCAAAAACAGCCAGAAACCTTAGAGTTATGATTGATGATCAGCTGACTTTCTCAGGCCACATTGCTAAAACTGCTCGGTCCTGCAGATTTGCTTTATTCAACATCAAGAAGATCAGGCCCTCTCTTTCGGAACATGCTTACATGCTTCACAACTCCTTGGTTGAAGCTCTTGCTTTGTCCAGGCTGGACATTGCAATGCTCTATTGGCAGGTCTTCCAGCCAGTTCTATCAAACCTTTACAGAACACAGCAGCAAGATTAATTTTTAATGAGCCAAAAAGAATGCACGTCACACCTCTGTTTTCCACAAATCAATTTGCACTGGCTACCAATAGCTGCTCGCATGAAATGCAAGGCATTAATTTTTGCCTTCAAAACCACCACTGGCTCTGCACCGCTATACCTAAATTCATTACTTCAGACTTATGTTCCTCCAAAAGCTTACGTTCTGCAAGTGAACGTCGCTTTATTCTGCCATCCCAAAAAGGCACAAAATCACTTTCACTGACTTTTAAATGAAATGTTCCCTCCAGGTGGAATGACCTGCCTAACTCAATCCGAGTCCTTAGCCATCTTCAAGAATCAGCTAAAAACACATCTCTTACATCTTTATTTGACCCTCTAACTGTAGCACTCTCTACTCTAATTCTATTCTTAAAAAAATTAATAACACTAGCTTTTCTAATCTTTTGGTACTCTATTTGTTTTCTTTTTATTTATTATACAATTAACAAAAGCAAAAAAGGCCTCTAACACTAGCTTGCTCTATTCTTTTTCTATTCTCTGTTTTCTTTTTATTCATTATATAATAAAAAAACAACAACCTTGCTACGTGTTCTGCGTTAAGCTAACTGAGACTTGTTATAACACTTGCATGTCATTGCTCTTTTGTTGATTTTGATTGCTTCCATTGTCCTCATTTATAAGTTGCTTTGGATAAAAGCATCTGCTAAATAACTAAATGTAAATGTAATGCTTCGTCTGAAAATTACCATTTTATTTGACTGTTGTCAAAACACTCACATGCAATAGTGAGGGGGTGTTGATACAGTTTCCGATGCAGTGATGCTAGCCAATCATCACAGTGGTTGATTCCTGAGAGGCTCTAAAGGACCTGCCCCTTTAAAACAGGTAGTTTCAGAGAAGTTTAGAATGAGGGTTGAAAATAATTTTTCCACATACTTTATTTCTATTTTTGTTTTTTGGTGCAACTTTAACATTACAAGTAAACCTCAAGAAACATATTAAAATAATTTTAAAAAATCCATGTTGTGACCCCTTTAAGGGCCTGGCATCATGAACTTTTCCTGACCAGGCTACGTTAATGTCCCAGGACCTGTCAATGGTCTAACACACTTCATAGGATGCCTGAGTAGAAACCTTTACGATTATAATAGCCTGCAAAGCTATCAGGTGAACATAAAACACCAATGTGAGTCGATAGCCCCACCACAATGTGGGAAACTCAACGGTCACGTAAACGTTGAACAATAACGTTGAATTTATCTTCAGAGTCTGTTTCAATGTACATTCCATGCAACTGCACAACAATGACTGACATGTTTTGTTATCATGCAGGCAGTGAACCACGAGGGTATTAGTAAAAGAGTGAAGAGAATGCTTTGACAGGCTGTCTTGACTGATTTGTATTATTGTACTTGAAGATTGTCTCTGTGTGTGTTGAGTGTGAAAATGATATATTTTAAAAAAAAAATTGTAATTGTAAAAAGGTAGGTTAATGCCAAAAATGCCTTTCTTCACGAAAATTGTTTTCTTCTAATATTAAGGACCACAATGGAAATAAGTCTCGTTTACTTTGTGTTATCCTTGGCAAAGAAGCGTTATTTAGATGTATTGTCACTTTTTATGTCTAATAAAACTCAACTCAACTCAAAGCCTGATGTCTTGTTCCAGATGTGGCCTGTCCCAGAGCACTCACTAGGCGGAAGGTTCACCATCAATGACCCCAAGCACACAGTCAAGACAATGCAAGAGCGGCTTAGAAAAGACTCTGGGAATGTCCTTGAGTGATCCAATCAGAGCCCAGATTTAAATCCAGTCGAACCTGTGGAGAAACTAGAAAACGGCTGTCCACTGTCAGTCCCCATCCAGTCTGACAGCATGAGAAAGCTATATGAAACAAGTGACATATAATCCGCAAATCCAGGACTGAAAAATTTATTGCATCATACCCCAAAAAAAGGACTTGAGACTGTACTCACTTCAGAAAGGTGTTTTAACAAAGCTAAAAAAATCTGAACACTTATGTCAACAGGTTTTGATACATAATGGACCAAAAAATAATATTTTAGCATAAGGCAAACAAAATGTACAAAAAGGTGGGTCTGAATATGTTCAGAATGCAAAGTAGACACATGAATACAACATACTGATTTTTAAGTATTATACTTAAATTTAAAAAAAAAAAAAAAAAAAACTCTATACAAAGTTACAGGACTTTAAAATGTCATGTAAACAAACACACACACACACACACACAGGAAAGAAAAAATATATATATATATATATTTGAGCAGAAAATCATGTTTGGGCCACAGTCATCTGCGACGTGAACGTAGCTTTGATTTTACACAGATACGCATCTTCTGGTGGCATTTTAAATGGCCGAGCCATTTAAAACTCTTTCCACAAAAAGAACAAGAATACTGTCTCACATATGCATGCCTTTTCATATGTATCTCTAAGTGTGATGAGAGTTTTGGGATTTTTCTTTTACTCTGAATACAATTAAATGGTCTTCCTCTGGAATGCATGTGCAGGTGTTTTCTGAAACTGCTATTTTTTCTAAACCCCTGGTCACACTCAGAACACTGGAATTTCTTTCCAGAATGAGTTTGCAAATGACGTTTCAGGTCCGTGTGATATGTGAAACTCTTCTCACACCGAAGGCACCTGTAAGGCCTCTCTCTAGTGTGAACCCTCATGTGAATGTCAAGGTTTCCTTTAACTGTGAAACTCTTTCCACATTGAGTGCAGCTGAAAGGCTTCTCTCCAGTGTGAATTCTTAAATGAACCTCAAGATTTGCTTTGTTTTTGAAAGACTTTCCACAGTAATGGCACATGAAAGGTTTCTCTCCGATGTGAGTTACTACATGATTCTTAAGATCATTACTGTCTGTGAAACTCCTTCCACACTGATGGCATATAAAACGGATCTCTCTCAAGTGAATCTTCATGTGGTCTTTAAGAGTTACTGTGAATCGGAAACATTTTCCACACTGACTACATACAAACGGCTTTTCTCCTGTGTGAGTCGTTACATGGTTATTAAGGGTTCCTTTATGTGTAAAACTCCTTCCACATTGAGGGCATGTGAAAGGTTTCTCTCCAGTGTGAATTCTTATGTGGATTTTAAGGCTTGCTCTCTGAGAAAAACTTTTTCCACACTGTTGGCAGCTGAATGGGCTCTCTCTAGTGTGCACTCGCAAGTGGACTTTCAGGTTTCCTTTTCGAATGAAACTTTTTCCACAATGTTGGCAGGTGTATGGGTTCTCTCCAGTGTGAATTTTCATGTGATCTTTAAGACTTCCTTTTTGAGTGAAACTTTTTCCACACTGTTGGCAGGTGAATGGAGTCTCTTTAGAGTGAATTCTCATGTGGACTTTCAGATTTCCTTTTTGAGTGAAACTTTTTCCACATTGTTGACAGGTAAAAGGACTCTCTCCAGTGTGAACTCTCATGTGGGATTTAAGACTACCTTTCTGAACGAAACTTTTCCCACACTGCTGGCAGCTGAATGGGCTTTCTCTAGTGTGAATTTTCATATGGACTGTCAGGTTTCCTTTTCGAATGAAACTTTTTCCACAATGTTGGCAGGTGAAAGGGTTCTCTCCAGTATGAATATTCATGTGATCTTTAAGACTTCCTTTCGAGGTGTAACTCTTCCCACACTGCTGGCAGGAGAATGGCTTGTCTTCCATGTGAATTCTCATGTGGACATCAAGATTTCCATGTTGATCGAAATGACTACTAGTTTGACTAGGTGTTTGAGCTCTTTTTTGTGACAAAGTCTTTTCATTCTGTGAGCAACTTGAAGATTTTTCTCCCGTTATTAATGAATGATGTTTCTCATATTGATCCTTAATTTCCCTTTTATTCAGTTCTTGACTCTCCTCCTTCAGCACCCTCAGGCCTAAAGAGAAAAAGAAAGTTTAATGTCAGTTTAATGGCACAAAGCAACATACATCAAAACATTCAGATATGTAAAGCTTAAAAAAAAAAAAAAAAAAAAAAGTACACTACTTCTTAATATTATTAACCCGAATAATTTAAAGCTGGCAGTTATCAAATTCCTGTTTAAAAGCAGTCTGACCCAGAATAACTGGTTAGACATAGAACAAGAGTGTTAAGCGCCTGAAGGGTTTACCTGCTCCAACACACCTACCTTTAGCTAATCTGTTTGGCTGTTTGACATCCCTGGTATAGACAGATCACATCTGCCATTTATGTAGAAAAATATTTTAAAAATTGCCATTAGGGATGCACGATAACGGTTAAACTGATAATCATGATTATTTTGATTAAAATTATAATCACGATTATTAATAACGATTATTCTATCAAAAGGGTAAATGCAATAACATTTCATGTGTCCTTTAACCAACCTTCACTGACTAGACACTGACTTCATTTAACCAGCTATGATAATACAAAACTCATGGTTTTGGTTAGTGTTTTGTAATCTGTATTTACATGAGATTTTCTAAGTGACAATTGTTCGCAGATGAGACAAAGCCACTCAGATTGCGCAGTAAATTCGCTCAAATATCATTAATACACACTGAAAACTAACACTGCCATGCCGTTTTCAAAAACTGGTAAAAACTTTAGAAACTCCTAATATAACTTTCAATAATTCCAATATATGTACATTTTCTCCATTGTACTGCCACAGGTAGCAAAAGCGCATTTGTTCCTCAAACACAATAGATCCATTATTGAAACTCGGAGAAAGTTTGATCATGGCAGATTTGGTTACACGAACAGCACGCTTTATGACGCTTTCATGTAAGCAGAATATCGCTGTGGAAAGGTCGCTAAACTCCAGCACGTGTATGTTTTCATATCATCAGCGCTTGTTCCGCCATCAGTGTTGCCAGATTGCACAGATTAAGTAAAACACCAGAGAGAGAGTGCATCCTTAAAGGAGAAAAGCTTTGTTTTGGGGATTAAAGCTCTTCACATCTGGCAACCACAAGCATGAGCGCTAGTGAAGATAATGCAAGATAACGCAAATGCAAAATTAAAAACACATTTTCAGGATAAATAACGAGCCGACCAATATCATGACGATTGTTTTTAATTAATTGAGAAAGGTGGATATCCTTATCGAGATTAAAATACGATTAACCATGCAGCCCTAATTGCCATCTATTTTCAGTTTTGCAGTGAAACAGCAGTCCCAGAATTTCGGTCAGGATTTAAGCCCATCAAACGGTGTCGCATCTGAAAATTTCTTTGTGCATATGTGAAAAGAAAAAAAAAAAAAAAAAAAAAAGCTT